>CATIWK010033115.1:0-18890 GCA_949634005.1 Mallotus japonicus | reverse complement strand
TTATATGTGTGATGTGTTTTTTTTATTTTGTTTAATTGGTTAGTAAAATAGGTTTATTTGGTAAAACTCTAATAAAATCAACGGTGGCCTTAGATTAAGTTTAGGTTGCATTTAATTAAATTAGGGTTAGAGATCTTAATGCATGTTATTGGATTTATTGGTTTATTGCTATTTTTATTTGTTTTGTTTGTCGTTTTTAACTGTTTATTATTTTATTATGTTTTAGTTATCTTGCTTGCTTTTATGATTCACATGTTTATTTGTTTTCTTTTGTTTTTAGGGTTTTTAGGTTAATCATTAGATCACCGTTTAATTAGGTTTTTAGGGTTAATTAATTAATTTGATTTTAAGCCCATAATTAATTTAGATTTTAAGTTAGAATGCATTTAGGCCCACTTAGTTAATTTAAACATAGGCCCACTTTAGTTAATAAAATTAATTTAGACTTAGCTCATTAATTAAACCCTTTTCATAATCCATAGATTTAGTTCATTTTTAGAAATGAAATAAATAGATTTAGGCCCACTAATTTAAGCTTTCATAACATGTAAACTTAGCCCACTTAATTAAAACTTATAGATTAGACTAAACTAGGGTTTTTATGCTTTGAATGTTTGCATTGCTTATGTGTGATTTCATGACTAGTTTGCTTGGAGTTTATTGTTTAAAATAAGGGTTTATATGAAATTGCATGTAAATAGAGGATAAAGTAGTAATTAACAAAATAATTCTAAAAGAACACGAGACTAAGAGAAGTTAGTATTCCGAATCCAGAATTTCTTGGTTGTGGTGCTAGCTTTCTTTTAGAGAATCGAGTACCACCTCCGATTTTGTCCCAGTTATTACCCTGGGTGGTGACTCCATCATCTCCACACTATGTCTTTGTGATATAGTGGTGTGTTCCCTAGAGCCCTGAGCTTAAACAGTGTCGCGGTTGCGAGAAACTTGGGTGCGCGCTAAACCCCGCCGTCTACAATGAGTCGTGTTAAACCACCTCTCCATCAGTGCATGATGGGGCTGGTAATCGGTCTTCCCCTGCTCCTCGACTAAAGAAAGGATGAAGTCCTCGAAGCCGATGTCCTGAATCCGGTCCCTCTGGTCGTCGATGAGCTCCCGGTAGAAGACCCGAGCCCCGTGAAAGTTCCTGGCACCCTTGAATACCGTCGCATCATACTGTGAAAAGAAATTAGGGAAGTTTAATTAGTATGCAGTCATTTAAGTATCTTGAAACTGAGATAGAAAACTAGAATGCTGGCAGGCCTGTAAGAGGCGTTCGCCTCTTTCCAAGAGACGATCGCCCCTATCCAAGAAGCGATCATCTCTATAGTGAAAAGGTGATGATCGCCGCCTTGAAAGGGGTGAACACCTCTTGGCAAGGAGGCGATTGCCTCTGCGGAGCGAAGAACAGGCTCTGTGCTCGAGTTTTGGCTAAATCTACAATTTATTCATTCATTCAGGCATGTTTCTAGCCCTAAGTGATGATTAACCTATATAGCTCCTAACCTGATGAATTTTGCAGGAAAAAGGGGAGATTTGGGGTACTAACCTCTCCAGACCCCGTAGAATAAATATGGGTCCTCAAATCCACAAAGAGAGGAACCATGTCGCCTCTCGTGAATTTAAGACTGCGTGGAGCACAAGTAGAAGGAAGAATATGGTCCCATGTAGGAAGAGGCAGAGTCCTTTCATCACCCATTTTTGAAAGAGAGAAAGCGCGGGAAGGGGAAGGAAAAGAAGAAAAGAAAGGAGAAAGTAAAAAAGAAAAGGAATAGGGTTTTTTTTCCTTTTATAGTGAAAAAGAAGTCAGTTGAGTAAGAAAAGATAGAAGCGACGTGGAAATGATAAATGCAATGAAGTTGAGATGATGTCGTTAAATGAATAGACGAAATATTCCTTCGGGTGAGTCCCGAAAATTTTCATTGAAGATAAAGAGCTTTGTCTGAATTACCGAGTAAGTGACTGGTCGGGTGAAGCTCCCGCGATAGCATAGTCGTATTTGCTTTCCTTTGAAGCAAGTAGCTAGTCGGGCAAAGTCCCCGAAGTAATGTATCCGTGTTTAAATTTTAAAACTTATATGGTTCAGTTGATTAGCTCGTAGTAGCTGTGAAGTATCTGATCGAAGCATCAGAGGAGAAGCATATGATCGAAGCATCAGAGGAGAAGCATATGATCGAAGCATCAGAGGAGAATTATTCTGATCGAAGCATCGGAAGAGAAGTATTCTGATCGAGGCATCAATGAAGAAGTATATAAATTTTTAAAGCATGTATGGCTCAGTTGATCGGCTCGTAGTAGTTATGAAGTCGTCTGATCGAAGCATCAACAAGAAACATCTGGTCGAAGAATCAGAATCAGTTGAGGGACTGCCTCTCGGGCCAGGAAAACCTGAGGATGACGGCGTGAGTTTCCCGCATCAAACCTGAAGGGACTGCCTCTCAGGCCAGGAAAACCCGAGGATGACGGCGTAGGTTCCCGTATCAGTTGAGGGACTGCCTCTTGGGTCAGGAAAAATAGAGGTTGACGACATAAGTTTCCCGTATTAGAATTGAAGGGACTGCCTCTCGGGCTAGGAAAACTCGAGGATGACGATGTAGGTTCCCGTATCAATTAAGTTCGGGTGAATGACGAGTCAAGCTTGATAGAGTTCCCGAAAATCCCCGATGAAGTGACCGTTCGGGTTTGAATCCCCGAAGTCCACAGTCGTTGAGTGAAGTATCAGGCCAGGAAAACCTGAGTATCATAATCATAGAACAGGTCGAAGAATTCACCTCTCAAGTGAAACTCGAGAATCAGGTATGTTGTTATTTATTTTGTTTATGTTGTCGTATGTTGTTTTTTCAAAAAAATTTGAATGCATGAATGCGGTTTTTTCTAAAAATCAAGGGGGTAAACTGTAGATACCCGGTTCGATCGGCCCTTGTTAGAGGGCTAACTGTGGATGTTCAAGTTTGATCGGCCTGCAACGGAAGCTCGAATTCAAAAGCAAGAGAAGTCCAAAACTCCTTCTTGAACAGGCTCAAAACCTTTTAGCACCCTGTCTTAGGCCTAGGCCCATGACCTGAATGACCAAGCCCGTGACCTAGTGGCTTAAGGGATGATCGCCTCTTTCCAAGAGACGATCATCCCTTGAGCAGGTGCCAAGAAGTGATCGCCTCCTCGAGGAGGAGATCGCCCCTTTGCAAGTGCACCATGTTGCATTAAATACAGCATGGTAGTAACAGCAATTAGGTAACTCACCCACCTTGCCCTGCAACCAGCACGAAAGTTAGTCCATTTTTGTGGAAAAGGGAGAGGCTAGGAGGTATGGGTGAGAGAGGAGAGGTAGTAGGGGCATGGTGTGTGTCTTGGGAGAGGATTTTTTTAGGAGGATTTTTTTTAGTGGTTGGGAATGGTGGTGAGAAGAAAGAGTTAGCAATAGAGAGAGGGAAAGAAAAATAGAGGGAAAGAACCGAAAAGGGGACGTTTCTGAAGGGAGAGGAAAGTTCCTCTTAAAAGAGGAGAAGACATTTGCTAGAAAAAGCTTGTTCTTGAAGGAGAAGGAGGGACTCTTGCACTTGAGAGGTGCCTTGATCCATTTCCAGCTTCTGAGGGCGAATCACTTTCAGAAAAAGTTCATATTTCAGTAAACCTCTTCATCCTTTCAAACTTGATTTATAGATTTGCATAAAAATTTAGGTTGTTTGCTTGTTCAACATATTTTGTGTATATTGTTCTTGCAATACTATGCTTTAGACATGATTTGTTAAGGTATTAGAGTTAGCCTTAAGCTTTGAGTATATGTATATATAATTTGCTTAGAGTAGAAGTGGGTTGTGTAGTTGCTTTGAGAGTCGTCTGTGCCTGGGGATCAGGCGATCGCTTCTTAGCCAGAGGGCCAGGAGGCGATCGCCACTCCAACAGGGCGATGCAGCCTTGCCTTAAGTGCCTTTTATGACACTTTTGTATGCTATTTACTGAAGGTATGTGTCCTGTACATTCTTGTTCTGTCATACATGATTCCCTAGCATCTGTTTAGCATTAGTGCTCGTATGGTCATTTTTTTGTTGTTTATTCGCATTTAATTTGATCTATAAATTAGTTTTGTGGAATCGTGTTTGTAGAATTTCTTTTTGTTTTTGGAAATTAATTGTTGTCCATTGCAGGAATTTGGACTGATTTTCCAACAAAGGGGAATCAATCCCCTTAATTAGTTCTTGAGAGGTTTCATGACAGTTTACTTTCTGTATATTTCTGGTTTATTTTCTGTATATTATCTATATATTATGATTTATTTTTAGTATATTTTCAGTTTATTTCTCCTTTATTTGAGACAAAGCGTTGTAATCCCTAATCCCTCCCCCGTTTTATTCGGAATGAATGGTTGTAAATTATTATTTTTATAATCATTAGGATTTATATGCATGAAATGAGGTTAATGTGCAAACTTGGACTTTAATGTAAAATTTAACAATTGGTCGAAGGCAATTACAATTTGCATGTTAATAAAGAAGTAATCGAATAATTAAAGGTAATAAATCACAAAACACAAACGGAGGCCAACCGCAAGGTCGGGTGAGCGTTCTCTGATGACGGCTTCTGGGAACCTCCATGGAATCCAGTTGCTGTATAAGTGTGTCCCGGTTTTTATTTGGGTGGCGACTCCATCTCCGTATTAGGCTTTTAGACCTAACTCGTATTTCCTAGTGGACCCTAAGCCCGCACAGTGCCGTGGTCGCCAACACTTGGGCATGCGCTAAACCCCGCCGCCTACACATATCTAATCCCCTGTACTTGTAATGAAAAACCCATTGACTCCCTGTACTTAAGGTTTGATCTTATAGACACCTTAACTTATAAAATTTCATCTTATAAACACCTTAATTTGTAAAATTGGATTCTTTAAACACCTCCATCTTTTGCTCCATACTCCTTAATTGAAAAAATTTATTTTAATCCTCATAATTCTTATAAATTAGCATTTTGATCTTCTGATTTTTTAACATTTCTTTATTATTTTAAGACATGCAGCTATCGGCCAAGAAAAATGGAAGAATACACTCAATACGTGAGATGAATGCACTCTGAAACTCCTCTCATCATGAAATAAAGACCTCTAACTTTTAAACCTCTTTTGCAAGGGATGTTAGGAAGAGGAATGAAGTCCTTTTTGTCATAGCATCAGTGAGGGTGATAGAAAGACAAACTCAGCTCTATGCCATGACTTCAAGGGCAAAGTATCAAGACGCTTATGATCTGAGACATCATCAACACAATTAAAAAGGAAGAGTACGAAAAATAATGTTGCATTCTGACAAGATTTCTTTGTCCTACAAACATACTAGACTAACTTATAGTATTTTGTGCAGGAAAAAACCAAAGAGAAGGAAGAAGGAGAAAGAATTGGCATGACAGTAAGAACAGGCAAGAAGGCAAATACCAATCGCTCATCAGAATATCATCCGTGTGATAAACATCATGACGAATGCTCAAAGGAAGTAACAAATTCTATCCCTTTAGTTTCTGTAATAAAGCATATCATCAATAACAAAATTCACAAATTGAGAGTAAATTCTTCCATTTCATAAGATCATGTGCAAAAACTTATCTCATAAACTTTGATCTTAAGGGCTTTCTTTTATGAGCCTTGCAGAGTTTAGATGTCTAGTTGACGACTCCGTGTTGAGAGTTTTTGAAACTCTAATCAATCTAATGCTTGCCTTGCACCAGAACAAGGGGAAGAATATGCAAAAACAAAATCTATGGACTTGCAGCACAAATTGCTTAGATTTCAGAGTATCATTTCAGTCTTTTTGAATAATAAATATGCATCCAATCTACTCCAATGCTCAAATGAGTAAGAGTATAAGATCCCTTGACGATATCCACGCTGAGTAATATAGGAAAGGCGGGGGAATACTAAAAGGAGAATTGAAATAAAGAGAAAGTACCAAAAAGCATTTCCAATATACTCCAATGCTAAAAAATGAGTAAGAGTAATAATGTGAAGCCTGTGGCGGTATCCACGCTGAGTAATACGAGAAAGGCTGGGGAATACTAAAAGAGGACCACATTAAAAGCTGCTCTATTTACTCTAATGCTCTTTAAGAGTATGAGTATTCGAAGGACCTTTCCAACGGTATCCACGCTGAGTAATTTCAGAAAGGTGGGGGAATACTCGGATAAGGAAGAAAGCACATCAATAACTCAAAGACTGTTCTGATACTCAGAATTTGATCTGTTTATGCTCAATTTCTACAAATTTTGTTTAGCAAATTCTCCCTAAATTTAGGTGTGAAAGTTAGCTCTTCACTTGGTAAATAATACGCTCTCAGCATAGGGTGGTTAACGATATTTCTAACTTTTGCAAATGGCAAATAAATGATAGTCATGAAAATCAAAGTTAGTGATATTTGTTGAATGCACATTACTTCGTGATAAAGTGATGAATTTTCTCATAAAATTTTCAAAATCATATTGCATCTTTATATGCATAATCATTAAGCTGAAACTAACTACAATAAGTTTCCAGGAATTGTAAATCTAGAAAAAGATACACTTGACATATGAAATTAGCACCAGCACTGCCAAGATGAAACATGGTCACAAGAGCATCATTGCATCTCCATGTGTCTAATAGCATACAAAATGCATTACATATGTTTGTTTGCATATCGCTATCATGTGCGTGTCTCATTCTTAGACACTTTAAGGTCATCATTGCATGAATCCTGGCGTGCATCATGATCACTCTTACGTGTATCCCAAAATTGCATCATGCATTTACTTAGAGCCCACAGGCGGCAATATAGTATTTCCCTCACAAAAGCTATATAGCACAAACACATAACACATAACACATTACACTGCATAACAGCTCAATGTAACACTTTTTGCTATATACTACACAGTAGTTATAGCACATTTTCAAATCACAATCTGCTAGACACTTCACAGTAGTTATAGCACACTTTGAATACAATTTGCTAAATGTTCCACAGGACTTATAGCACATACAACACATTTTTCCTAGCACCACATTTTGGTCATACAACACATTTTGACTAGCACCACATATTGGTCAGAATGAACATTTTGCTTAACACCACATTTTGGTCATAAAACACATTTTGTTTTAAATAGCATATTTTGCTTAACACCACATTTTGGTCATAGAACACATTTTGTTTTAAACAGCACATTTCGCTTAACACCACATTTTGGTCATAGAACACATTTTGTTTTAAACAGCACATTTTGCTTGACACCACATTTTGGTTATAAAACACATTTTGTTTTAAACAACACACCACATTTTGGTTATAAAACACATTTTGTTTTAAACAACACATTTTGCTTAATACCACAGTTTGGTCATAAAACATATTTTGTTTTGAACAACACATTTTGCTTAACACCATATTTTGGTCATAAAACACATTTTGTTTAAAACAACACATTTTGCTTGACACCACATTATGGTTATAAAACACATTTTGTTTTAAACAGCACATTTTGCTTAATACCACATTTTGGTCATAAAACACATTTTGTTTTAAACAGCACATTTTGCTTGACACCACATTTTGGTTATGAAACACATTTTGTTTTAAACAACACACCACATTTTGGTTATAAAACACATTTCGTTTTAAACAGCACATTTTGCTTAATACCACATTTTGGTCATAAAACACATTTTGTTTTAAATAGCACATTTTGCTTAACACCACATTTTGGTTATAAAACACATTTTGTTTTAAATAGCACATTTTGCTTAACACCACATTTTGGTCATAAAACACATCTTGTTTTAAATAGCACATTTTGCTTGACACCACATTTTGGTTATAAAACACATTTTATTTTAAATAGCACATCTTGCTTAACGCCTGTAGACGGCGAGGTTTAGCGCGCACCCAAGTTTCTTGTAACTGCGACACTGTTTAAGCTTAGGGCTCTAGAGAACACACTAACCATTATCACAAAGACATGGCATGGAGATGCGGAGTCGCCACCCAGGGTAATAACTGGGACAAATTGATGAGTGGTGGTGACTCGATTCTCTAAACAAGTTGCACCACAACCAGGAATTCTGGATACGGAATACCAACTTCTCTAGTCTTTTGTTCATTTAGAATTACTTTATTAATTACTATCTTATCCTCTAATTACATGCAATTTCATAAAAACCCAAATTAAACATCCATATCCCAAAGGCAACTAATCATGAAATTACACATAAGTAATGCAAACATTCAAAGCATAAAAACCCTAGGTTAGTCTAATCTACAAATTTTAATTAAAGTGAGCTAAGTTTACATATTATGAAAGCTTAAATTAGTGGGCCTAAATCTATTTATTTTATTTCTAAAAATGAGCTAGATCTATAAATTATGAAAAGGCTTTAAATGAGCTAAGTCTAATTTAATTTTATTAACTAAAGCGGGCTTATGTTTAAATTAACTAAGTGGGCCTAAATGCGTTCTAGCCTAAAAATCTAAATTAATTATGAACTTAAAATCAAGTTAATTAATTAACCCTAAAAACCTAATTAAAAAAATGATCTAGTGATTAACCTAAACCCTAAAAGCAAAAGAAGACAAATAAACATGCAAACATAAAAACGAAAAAATAAAGCAAAATAACTAAAAAGCAATCAAAACAGTAAACAAAATAAATTAAAAACGACATAAATAGAAATAATCATAAAAAAAAATAAACTCATAAAACAATTAAAACATGCATTTAGTGATTTCTAACCCTAATTTAATTAGCATGCAACCTAAAATTAATCTAAAGCCATCATTAATTTTATTAAATTTTACCAAATAAACCTAAATTACTAATTAATTAATCAAAATAAAATATACATCCACACATATAATTTCATTAATCTCACTATTGGGGCTATTGTAATCATCTACTGCAAATTAAAATAAAATTAAGTACAAACTCAAAATAAAACACATAAAACATAAAAATAAAATAAAATAAACAAAATAATAAAAAAACCTAAAAACTAAATTTTAATACATAAATAAAACTCATGGCATTCCATGGACTCTTATGAATCCTCTGTAAGTTTTCTCCATCACCATGTGCTCATGTCATCCCATCCATCATAAAATATACAAAAACAAATAAATAAATATTAGTATTAAATCAAATTAAGAACTGAAACGAAATCAAATTAAATAAACAATAAAAAAAATCAAATAAAAGAATGGAGTAGACAAGAAGATGTATGGGGATATATAGATGCTGTATTGATTTGCTCCTCGGAGTAGTGATCTTCACCGTTTGCTTTTGAAATAAATCTTCAGAATTGATTCTTGTTTTCGGCTTGCTGTATTACTGCTTCTTTCAAGTTTTAAAATCAAAATCTTTTGAAAGCTTTTCTGTAAGAAAACACACACCTCTACATCCTGAAAGAAGACTCCACAAGAAGTTCTCCAGGAACAAAGGTGAAAATGCTGTAAAAATCAGAAGTTCGAAGAGAAGCCTCCCCCTGCTCAGGAGTGAAACTGGGTTTATATAGGGAACATCAAAAAACCCTAAGCAGAGTCTCAAATGACTCTGCTGCCTCAGGAGATCGAGTTCCTCTTGTGAGGGACTCTTTCTCTGATAACTTCAGTAATTAATTAAGAATTAATTACTTATTTATCACCTAAAATAAATCATTATCTCATCACTGAACCAATCAGAGTGGAGATAAATGAATTTTATTTACGTTAAAACACCGAAAATAACAAAATTGCATATTTTAATTTTGATCGGAAGTCTAGATTGCCAATCGGCAATCTGGAATTCCGATCGGAATTATAGTTTTCCGATCGAAAATCTGGAATTCCGATCGAAATTTTGGATTTCCGATCGGAAATCCATTCTTCCAATTTTAATTACTAAAAGATCCCTGAAGAAAAGAAACTTTTCAATTTAGTTCCTTGAAAGAAGAAAACTTTCAATTTAGTCCTTGAAAACTCAATTAAATCCTTGAAAAAGAGACATTTAGCCTTTGAGATCCAAAAATCAAATTCTGAGGATCTATTTATAATAAATTCTCATCATCGGAGTCCTCTATCGCATCCACACTCCCTTATCCCACAATTGGGTGTCTACAATGCTACATTTTGGTCAAAAAACACATTTTATTTTAAAATATCATATTTTGCTCAACGCCACATTTTGGTCATAAAACACATTTTGTTTTAAATAGCACATTTTGGTCATAAAACACATTTTGTTTTAAATAGCACATTTTGCTTAACGCCACATTTTGGTCATAAAACACAGCACATTTTGCTTGACGCCATATTTTGGTCACAAAACACATTTTGTTTTAAATAGCACATTTTTCTTAGCACCACATTTTGGTCACAAAACACATTTTGTTTTAAATAGCACATTTTGCTTACGCCACATTTTGGTCATAAAACACACTTGGTTTTAAATAGCACATTTTGCTTAATGTCACATTTTGGTCATATATCACATTTTGGTCATATAGCACATCTTGCTTAATATCACATTTTATCTAACACCACATATTGATCACAAAGCACATTTTGCTTGACACCGCACGTAGGTTACATGACACATATTGCTTGATGCCGTATATTAGTCATAGCACATTTTCCTTAACATCATAAGCACATTTTTCTTAACATCATAAGCACATTTAGCTTAACATCATAAGCACTTTTTACTTGACATCATAGTACATATTGCTTGATGCCACATATCGACTACATAGCACATCTTGCTTAATATCATACAGCAGCTAAAGCACCAACCACAAGTTTGCAGTCCATCACAGGCAAGAACCTCAAGGTGCACAGGTACGTATCCTAACTCTTTACTTTAAGAAATTGTGTGTTTATTTGCTTTGCCGCAATTTGTCAAGCAAACAGCGACAAAGGGGGGTAACTGTAACCACCCAATTTCAGGATAGTTGAGTATCGATGCGACAGAGAACTCCAATGATGAGAAAATCATGAATAAGTCTCGGAATATTTGAGTTCGAAATCTTGAAAGGGCTTCATTGTGTTTCTAAAGTATTTTAAAGGACTCAATTGAAAAATTTTGGTTTTTTATAGGGACCTTTTTATAATTAAATGTTAAAAAAAATCAAAAGAATGGATTTTCGATCGGAAATCCAGAATTCTGATCGAAAATCTGGAATTCCGATCGGAATTCCAAATTGCCGATCGGCAATCTAGACTTTCGATCGGAATTAAAATGCGATGTTTTGTTATTTTTGGTGTTTTAACGTTAATAAAATTAATTAGACTTAGCCCATTAAATTAAGCACCTTTCCATAATTTGTAGAATTAAGCTCATATAGAGTTAAAACATGCAGAATTAGGCCCACTAATTTAAGCTTCCATAACATGTAAACTTAGCTCATTTTAATTAAAATTTGTAGATTAGACTAACTTAGAGTTTTATGCTTTGAATGTATGCATTATTTATTTGCTTTTTCATGACTAGTTTGCCTTGGAGTTTATTATTTAAAATAAGGGTTTATATGAAATTGCATGTAAATAGAGGATAAGATAGTGATTAATAAAATAATTCTAAATGAACATAAGACTAGAGAAGTTAGTATTCCGTATCCAAAACTCCTGGTTGTGGTGCAACTTGTTTAGAGAATCGAGTTACCACCACTCATCGATTTGTCCTAGTTATTACCCTGGGTGGCAACTCCGTATCTCCACACCATGTCTTTGTGACAATGGTTAGTGTGTTCTCTAAAGCCCTGAGCTCAAACAGTGTCGCAGTTATAAGAAACTTGGGCTCGCGCTAAACCTTGCCGTCTATAATTATCATCAGAGGAATACTCATCATCACCCTCTTCTCCTATCCCACAAGAACCAACATTATTTTTACAAAAATAATCAGACTGCAAAAAAAAAGTATCAAATTCGAATATTTTCAGAATATGAAAAGTATAAAATACAAAAACTCAAAAAAAAAACTACCTTGAAAAAACACACCTTATCAATTGTATTCACTCCTAACTTGTCTATAACCAACCTAAGATACCTAAAAACAGTATCAAACTTTTGATCCATATCTTTCTTCAACTCCTTCACCTCTTTAGACAAAAGTTCTTAAGTTTGAATAACTTTTTTTAACCTAAAACCACGAACAGAGGACTCTTAAAATTTAGCCCCAAAAGAACTCTGTCTGGTCTTCAAAACAGGTGAAGGAATAAGAAATTATTCTTCAGAACTTTAATACACATCACCAACACTAGCAAATTTCCCTTTATTAAAAAAATGACCTATATTCAACTTTTCTCTTTCAGCAGCACTCGGGTAATGTTTCAACAATCACCTTCTTTGAGGATTCTCTAAAGATACTCCACTGCAAAGTCTTAAAACTCGGAGTCACATCACAAGTAAAATTCAGCATAGGTGGCACAAGACCACGAGAAACATGTCCAGCAGAATAACTACATAATTTACCAACATTATAAGGGCAATACTCATAAAACCACACTTGAAACTCATACAAAAACCCATTGAACCTATAAAAAATTTGTTATGCAATTTACTGCCCTTTTCAGCAAACATTCCTTTCAAAGAATCCAGAGTGACATCAAACATATCTTTACCCCATGCATATAGTCTCATAAGAACCACTTGCAACATGATCCAAAGTCTACCTAGAAACAATCTTATCCAGTGAAGAGGAAAACAAAAACATCTCCAAAAAATATAGAACTACAATTTTCAAGCAATCTTCATTATTCTCTTACCTCTTGGCAAAAAAGCACTCATGAATAGATTGTTTGTTGATCTTACTAAGACCACCAAAATATTTCTAATCAAGATAATTTTCCTTTAAAAAAACACCTATGTTCCTAAAATCAGGAACACGGTTCAACCTTGAAATTAGTGCAAACTCATCTAAACCAAATTTAAGCTTCACCCCACAAACATTAAACCAAATTTCTTTAAAATTAAGCTGCTTTAATTCACGTAAAAGCAAAGAGTGAATTACTTGACATTGAACTTCAAACTTTGCAATGTCAAGAAATGACCTAAAACAAGTTTCCTTAAACAAGGTCAATTGTTATTCATTCAACACCTTTTTAATATTCTCAATAACATTGTAACTCAAAGAACAACCAACATTTGTAATAAAATAATCACTAGGAATAATAAAAGGATGCTAATCCTACAATATATATATATTAAAACCCAAAAATAATAAACATCAAGAATAAAATTTATTGCTTGCTTACCGCAAGTGCACGGGTCGAACAAGTAATATAAAAGTAGAGTATCGTTTCCACAAGGATTAGGGTCTAAGAACCTATTAATCTCTATTGTATAAGTTTAGAGCTATCAAATGGTTAGTTGATTGAACAAGTAAATGAGCAAATTAATAACTAAACTAAGAATGAATTAAAGGCTATTGTAAATCAGAATAATAAGGAAATAAACAATATTGAAAGCATGTTGTTGGGAGAAATGGCATACCACATTTTCATTAAGCCAAATAGCATATTAGTTCAAGTTTTTATGCATACCTCAAGTTTTCAAAAACCGAATTAACAATCTCTCTCGAGCAAGGTTAATCTCACTCACTAACAAGCATTAATCAAATCTCATCATATAACTTAATTCTCATTATCATCATAAAACAAGATTAGATCTAACATTAAAAGGCATTCATCAAACTTATGGAGGATTAGATCTATACAAGCTTTCTCAAGTCTTTGAAAGATCTAATAAGTGTTTGTGGGTCTATTGAATCCGCCAACTCTCATTACATAGATTCAAACAAGGATTGCATTTGGCAACAATACAATACTCATCAAAGCTCAACAAACACAATTTGCAATTAATAAAAAAGAACTAATATATTAATTGAACTTAAATCAAATGGGTTTCCAAAATCCCAACAACATAAAAGTACTTAGCCACTCATGGCTATTAAAACCAATATTCAATATTCAATTACACACAAGAGTTAAAAATCGAGATAAGAGATAGAAAATGTTATCCAAAGAAGCTTGAATCTTCAAATGGGTCTCTCCTTCAGCTTCCTTTTTCTCCTCTTTCTCCTTCTTCTTCTTCTCCTCCTTTTGTGTGTTGTTTCTTGTCAATTCCTTGATGATTTGAGAGAATGTGTGAGCATGTATATAATGTGTGTCCTCCTCCCCAAGTAATTCGTGCCTTTGTCCTTTTTATCCCTTCTAAAATATATCCTTTCACCTCCCCTTAGATATTTCTCAAATTCAGTACACCTCAGCATTTTTTGTGTTGGAAACGACGAAGCCGCGATCGTGGAAGATCCGCGCTCACGTAGAAAGGGCTCTCGGGCAAGGGTCGCACTCGCGCACTGGTCGTGATTGCAACAAAAGCATCCAGGTGAAAGGGTCGCGCTCGCGTACTGACCGCGCTGGCGACAGAAGAGGCTGGCCTAAGGAAACCGCGCTCGTGAAAGGCTTAAAGTTGCTCAGGGGCTGGCATTTTGACTTATCTGCGATCACGCATCCAGTTACAATCACGTCAGAAGATAGTTTTGCACCACTCTGCTCATTTTCTTCTTCTTTTGGCTCCAAACTCCACCAATTCACCTCCATTCTCATTTTTCCTAACAAAAATAAAGAAAATATAAAAGTATATATTTCTACATGATTTCCTATACTAAATGCTATTCAAAATATACAAATGTGTGAAAAATAAACCCCCAAAACTATACATAATTTGACACCAACAAAATTCGAATAATATTAGTATAATATTCAAAAATTTTAAAAATTATATACCTTCACAAC
The DNA here is from genome assembly GCA_949634005.1 of Mallotus japonicus. NCBI lineage: Eukaryota > Viridiplantae > Streptophyta > Magnoliopsida > Malpighiales > Euphorbiaceae > Mallotus > Mallotus japonicus. The sequence goes on along the minus strand of CATIWK010033115.1, from coordinate 4,117 downwards.
AACTTTCTCAGATTGAATAGACTCTTCGATTGTTATTTTAGATTTCTTTTTCAAACTCTCATCACCAGCAATAGACTCATCCAATCATCTTTTCCCTTTAGAAGTTGATTTCTTCTTAGACCCAGAATCAACATCATTTTTTTCCTTTTTTCATACCACTAGGAACACTTTTCTTATCATTTCAACTTCACTCTCAAATCTCACAGACTTCTTCGATTTTTCAACCTTAATATCAGGAGATTTGGAAGAACGTGTATCTACTATTTCCAAAACTGTCAACAACTGAAACAATGGGAAGATTTTTTTTTTTTTTTTGAAAGGAAAATAATGGGTAGTTGATATTTTGAAGAACAAATTTTAAATTTCAAAAAAAATATCAATAAGAAAATGAGTAGTTTAAATTTCAGTATTGTAACGTCAAAAATAAATTTTAAAAAGAAGAAAGATTAGCATTTTACAATCAAAAACATACAAAAGAGGAGGAGATTCAAAAATGAAGACTATGAAACGGAGAAGAAGAAGAAACGTGAGAAGAGGCAGCGGTGAAAAAAAAAATGGGGCACGCGTGAAAATAAAATGGACATGCGTGTAATTTTGAATAAAACATGGGCTTTTTTATGAAAACTAAAGCCCAAAAGTTATACATTTGTGTAATTTTCTCAATTTTAAACTTTATACTCCCTTTGTTTCATTCAATTGTCATTTAAAGTAGTGTCACAAAAATTAATAATCCTATTTAATAGATAAAATTATAGGTGCAAATGACTATATAACCCTCTTTTAGAAAGACTAAAAGTTAGTGTGAATTACAATTACTCCAATAGAAAACTTACTTTAATACCAAGATATGGGTAAAATTAGAAAGAATAATTTATTTTTTGTTGGTAATCTAAAAACATCATTTGGAGTGGAATAAATTCTATTTTTGTAAAAGATTATTGAAATGGAACAGAATGAGCATACATATATATATATATATATATACACGATTCGGTTAACCATCCGTGAATATATTATATATACACGATTTGGTTAACCATCCATGAATATATTTTTAAAAATAATTGAAAATTTTGGTTTTTAAATAGATAGTATCTACGAAATGGAACGGAAGGAGCATATATATATATATACACGATTCGGCTAACCATCCGTGAATATATTATATATACACGATTTGGTTAACCATCCATGAATATATTTTTAAAAGTAACTGAAAAGTTTGGTTTTTAAATAGATAGTATGAGTATCTACACATAAACCATTTAATACAGTTAATTAATGGTTAGTTAACCGTATATCCCACATTGAAAACTTACAAAATAATCAAGGGCTTATAAGTGGTGTAGATTGGACCTTAAAACAAGCTAATTGGTTTTGTGTTACATGGACTCAACTTCATTTATAAGTCCACATGTGTGTGCGTGGGCCAACACTCTCAAGGCCCGTGAATTTCTTAATATGGTATCAGAGCGGGTCTGGGCCGGTTTCTTAATTTCCCGGTTGTCCGTCTGGATGTTCATTCCCAACGGCCTGGTCCGGTGTTGCTGCTGCCTTTCAATTAAAATATATATATATATATATATATATATATATATATATATATATATTCGGGTTTCAAGTGTCAACTGTCAAATCCCAGTTACACTTTAGGGGGAGTGTTGAGAATATATCCCATATTAAAAACTTACAAAATAATCAAAGGCTTATAAGTGGTGTAGATTGGACTTTAACACAAGCCAATTGATTTTGTGTTATATGGACTCAACTTCATTTATAAGTCCACATGTGTGTGTGGGGGCCAACACTCTCGAGACCTGTGAATTTCTTAATATAAATCAGTTTAGAATTTTATTTTTTTATTTTAAACCATTAAATTTTATATTGATTTTTAACTTATATAATAATGTTTTTTTACACTTAATTAATCCTTTATAATGACAAATAAACATTATTTTACTCCAAATTTATAATAAAAAATATTTTTAAATTTTAATAATAGTAAGTATTCCTTAAATAAGCATTAAGTAAATAAAAATAAAATCATGCGTCAAAGGCTGAGAAGGCTAATGAAATAACATCAAGACAATAATAAATGAAAACCTTTTTATAATTTTATCTATCTTCCTCGTGTGTGTATATATATAGATATATATATATATATATCTATACACATGTACATACCCCAACTTAGCATGCACCGTTCTGCCTCCAAATTTTTTATTTTATATATGTATTATTTTAACATAAAATATAATGTACTAGAAATTTATTATTCATTACCTAACATTATTGATTTTTTTATAATTATACATGTTTTTTTTAATTTAATGTATGCATATACAATTTTTTTAAAAAAATACATAAAATCATTTGAGTTATTAATTATCATGTAAATGAAAATAAAAAATGAGAATATTTAACCTAATCTTAACTTATATTTTCCACCTCATAAGTAAACACGGGTTGCCACTATTATTAAAGGCTTACTTAGTATTAATGTGGTAAACTCAATTTTTTTAAAAAATAATTAAATTATTTTATTTATTTTCACTCGCTTTCTAGCTAAGATATGTATTGTACTATATATATAAACGGCACAACTTTATTATATAATATTACAACCTAATTTCCATAAATTAATACCTCATTTCTTATTATCTATTTTCCATAATACTTTTAGTTGAAACCTGCTTGAAGATAATTTGCTAAATTAGTAATTCCCTAAATTTATATATAAAAAATTTATATTGTAAAAAAATACTTTAAGTCCATCTAATATATAAATTAATCTTTTTCTAATATAGTAATAAATAATAAATAATAATTATAGTTTAATATGAATCAAGTGATTTTTTGAATTTGATGTATTACTTTTATATATTTTTTTTTATTAATGATAGATTTTTTACTTTGCTAAATATTTATAAAACAAAATAATATGTAATATATTTAGAAATAATTATGTAAATGTATTGAATTATAAAGTTATGCATGGTAAATATGGTGGAGATTTTGCACTCCATTTTTATTTTTTTAGAATTATAAAATAACATAACCATCTTCTCTTGAAAATTTTTATAATTTTTATTATTTTATTAATTACAATTATTAAACTACCATTTTCTTTCATTTTCCTTCCAAAATTATTGTTTGATGTTTAACATTTTAAAACTACTTGTAATAGAGTTTTTTTCGAGTTAATAAGATTTAATATATTCAATTATTTTTTTTATAAGTACTCTTTAATTTTTAACTTATCTTAATTGTAAAATTTGCACCAATTATAGTAAATAGCATATCTTTTATTTTTTTATGAAGAGACTTTTTTAAATATCATATGCACATAATTTTTTTTATCATCATTTTTTAAAAAATAATTTAAAAATAAAATTATGTGATTAAAAAATCATTATAAAAAGGGATAATTGTTATTTCTCCCCTATGTTTTGGCCTAATACACTATTTCATCTCTGACATTTGAAAAAATATTTATTCATCCCGACACTTGCAATTTGTGTACTATTTCATCCCTGACAGAGGGACTAATGAGGGGTAAATTACATTCAAGGTACCCAGGTTTTGAACTTTATACCACTAAAATACCTAACCTTTAAAACGTAACACAAAACTTCCTAACCTTTCGTTTTATTATCAATAAAGTGCCTAAATCCAATTTCCGGCCAAGATGACCACGTGGCACGCCACATGGCATCTGACATGGTGACACGTGTCACACTGCACTGACGTGGTATTTGCAAGCCTGACACGTCAGTATAATGTTACCATCACTAAATGTGAGATACCGTAGTGGCACCAAAGCTAAAAGTTGGGTATCATAAATGAAAATTTCTGATTTTTTAGTTGATTTTTGTTTGTTTAATTGGTTTTTGTTTTATGATTATAAAATTTCAAACTTTATAGTTTTTAAGTGAAATTTTGTGTTTTTAATGTATGTCTCGATTTTTAAATAAAATGAAATGTTCATAATTTAAATTAATATTAAGTTCAATGAAAATCATTTAAAATTTATTATGTATTGTTAACTCGTAAACCAGCTCGAATAGTAGTATAATGCACTGCTATTTTGATATGAAATATATTGTATATATTTTTT
>CATIWK010033095.1:0-10222 GCA_949634005.1 Mallotus japonicus | reverse complement strand
GATTCAAACAATTTATTAATAATTAAGAAAAAATTATACTGATTAAAGTGGGAAAAAAAAAAAGGTGAAAACTACCCCCACACAATTGACATTCATGAAAAATTCTACTGTTTTTTTTTAACCATATACACAAGGCATCACGTCGTGCTTGTCAACAATTCGAAAATCTATGACGAGAAGAAGTAAATAGCATTTATTATAATCATAATTAATTAAGGTCATCGACCCAAGAGGCAGAGAGGTGAAACATGCAGCTTCCTCAATAAAAAGTACTGAATTAACAAATGCAACATTTAAAGATCGTAGCCAATTACCACTGTTCTGGACCAAAAAAAAAACAATTACCAATGTTGACAAAAAAAAAGGACAATTACCACTGTAGTCTGTAAGTACTTGTCATCAACATTGTTTTACTAAAATTTTATGTGTTGACCTTGTATGGATCGGTAATCAGCTTCTTTCGATTCTATTTCACTGTATATTTTAGCATCTATTTCGTTTTAAAATTGTAAATTTACAATTCTACATAAATTAAAAATTACAATTTAATTAAATAAAATGTGATATTCTCAATGTATTTTTAAATTGATATTATTTTATTACAATTATACATATGATTAAATAAAATTTTTATATTTTATGATCTAAAAAATTAACTATTATTTCAAAAAATAAAATATAATAATTTATAATTTGAAACAAATAAAAGCCTATAATTTTAAAAACATAAAGTACAGTTTAAAAAATCACTGGAAAAAACAGAATTTAAAAAAATAAAAAAAAAACTGGATACTAAAAATTTAAAACATTTGTTACCAGTTTTATTGTATTAGAATTCTGCATTTGTGCAATCATAATTTGAGAAACAATGTCAGATGACTTCATTTTATATTTGATGTACCAGGAAGTCTATAGTCTCACAAATTATAGTAACTAGTCGTGAGGGTTTTATACGGAATGTAAATAATATTGGGGAAAGTACGGAAAATCACTCTGTGGTTTTCACGGTTTTAGAGTTTTAAGTATGTGTTTTTTTTTTTATAACACTTTTAAGTATGTGTTTGTCGCTGTTACACAATTTTCAGTGTATCCATCTAATACCTTTAACTCCATCCCACGTGGTGCTGACGTGAACATTATGGTCCAATAGCTAAAGACACTTCATCCATTTAGTGGGCCCCCATGAAGACAACTCATTAATAAAAAAATTCAAAAATCAAAACATGAAAAATAAAATAAAACTTCATTATTCACTGCCACCTGCAACATTTTCGACCACCACCGTCGGCACCATCATCAATCACCACCACCGTCGGCATTTTAGGGAGTAAAAACCGAACGAAAATGTGACATTTTGCAACGCACAAAATTAAAAATTTAAGTGAGGGAGAGAAGTAGAGAGTTGTGTTTGTTTTCAAAAACAGTATGTTATTCATATCCCGTAGCATTGATCTTGAAGAAATATTCTTGAAAAATTTTTGCACAATCCCATCCATACATATAAAGAAAAAAATTGAATGAAGAAATCACAAAAAGATGAATAAAAAAATTTTAAACTTGCCAAGGCCATGGCCAATCCTTCAGAACCTATAATTTATCTTGGGAATCAAAGAAGTGTTAGAATTTGACATGAGGCCTGAAACATCCTCACACTGTTGCTTCTGCATTATTTCTGCAGTAGAAACAACAATCCTCTGTACACTTGCCGTGATGATCATTTGTAGCATGAAAAATTACAGTGAGCACAGTGGCAACCATGTGTGCAACATACAAAATCAGCATTTCATCGAGAACTTTAAATGCATCATTGACATAAAAATTGAATCAATGAGTTAAATATAATGTCAACAAAATCACCTCAAAAACAACAACAACAATGAAAAAAAAATCAGCAACAACAATAAAAATTGAATCAACAATTAAATATAATGAGTTGCTGCCCATCTCCATCACTGCAAGCCATCACCGTCATTGCTCACAAAGGAGCCAAAGTTGCTACCGGCCATCATCGACCCAAGCCGCCTCCACCGGACAACGTCTCGTTGCTGCTAGGCCATCACCATGAGCAGCTGAGGCTGCTACTATCACGCGAGACACTAGTTAGCAGCTCGCCGGCGTCTCTCGAGTAGCGAATAACGCCCAACAGCTCCAGCCCCTTCCCTCCTAGCGCGCTGCCAAGGCCTCGAAGTGCAACATATGAGCTGATGTTCCTTTCCTTGACATCGACGAGTAGTACCATGTTCAGAGAAGAAGAAGAAGGAATTAAAAAAACTTAGGTCCTGTAATGATTTTTGCATTTTATGTTTAGGTTTTAATTTTTTTTAATGAGTTGGCTTAGTGTGTGGGCCAATGAATGGATGATGTGGCCCAATAAATGGATGAGGAGTTGGACCACAATGTCTACATCAGCGCCACATAGGATGGAATTAACGGTGTTAGACAAATATATTGAAAATTGTGTAACGACGATAAACACGTATTTGAAAGTGTCACAAAAAAAAACACGTACTTAAAACTCTAAAACCATGAAACTATAGAGTGGTTTTCCGTACTTTCCTCAATAATATATATATTTTAAAATAATTAATTAAATAATTTTAATAAATTAAGCTGTAATTTAATTAAATATAAAAATAAAAACTTAAAAAAATATTTTAATAATTTTATTTTATTATTTTTTATTAAAATATATAAATATAGTAAAATAAAATAAAATAGATGCATGGTTAATTTAATTTTTACAAAGTAAAATATATTTTGTTAATAACCACCATTGGATAATAAAATATATTTTCATCATTATCCGGTGTATTTTATGGTTATTTTATTTTTTACAAAATAAATTATACTTTGTTAATAATCACCATTTGATGATTTAATAGACTCTTATCTAATAGTGATAAAAGTAAAGTGAAAATAAAGTAAATAAAAAATAAAGCCACCTTAGAATTCTCCGTATATAAAATTTACTTTATAAAAAATAAAGTAACCATAAAATAATAAAATAAAATATGAAAATATATTTTCATATTTTGGAGATGGACGAAACATGGGCCGGCCCGATTTTGATGGGTCTAGTAGCATTCCATGGGCTTGTCCTACTTCAGAAAAGATACAGTTAAGCCCAGTGTCTTTGGAGTAGCGCCAAAATCAACTGCTTTAAGATATTTTCCCGTTAGTATCTCCCCTGATTTCTCCTTATCCTCCAGAAACTATCAGTAACGGAACAGAACCGGATGCATGCTTGGTTCGATCATGGCAACACCATCACCATCTCCAATCTCTGCAATAACTTTCAAGAACACAACTTTTCCCAAAACGGTCTCTTCACCTTCATCATCTTCTTCTATGTTGTACTCTAAAGCCATGGCCAAAGAGCTTTACTTTAACCATGATGGTTCTGCTACAAAGAAACTTCTGGTACTCCTATAATGTTTGTCTTTTTTTCTTTTTTTTTATTAGGCAATTGCTTGTAGTGATTTGATCTGGGTTGGTGCAGGCAGGAGTGGATATGGTGGCAGAGTTAGTTGGGGTAACTTTAGGTCCTAAAGGAAGGAATGTGGTGTTAGAGAATAAGTATGGACCTCCCAAGATTGTTAACGATGGAGAAACTGTTCTTAAACAGGTACCTGGATTGCATGATAACCCACTATTAATGGCATTTCCTGCATTTTTGTCTTCAATTTTTTGTCATATAGCCGTTGTAGAACCTGAAACTCTTCAGATGTTGTTTGCAACCACTTCTGGGCCTCACCTAGAATGTTAGAACTCTCCATTAAAGATTGTAATCGAATATGTTGTATATATAGAGAAGATTACCTAGAACCTTGCTTTTCTTCTAATGAATGTGTTTCTTTTAATATTTAGATTGAATTGGAGGACCCTTTAGAGAATGTTGGAGTGAAATTGGTGAGGCAAGCTGGTGCAAGAACAAATGACCTCGCTGGAGATGGTTCCACAACATCTGTAGTTCTAGCTCATGGTTTAATTACTGAGGGTGTGAAGGTAAGACACTACTGCACTGACTCTTATAACAAAGAAGTGCTTACTCTGATTGTTTAAGGACTATGGATCTTATTAATTTCTTGATATGTTTATGAGAAACAATGTGTAAAAATAGTAAATCTGTAGCTGCTAGACAGGCTTTTCTGTTTCAAATCCCAAAGTGGCCTTTTGCTATTGATTTTATATCTTTGATGGACATCGTTACTTCATATTAGTATGAGGTTAAACAAACTTCTTATATTAAAGATAACCCAATTTCTAGGTGATTGCAGCTAGCATAAATCCTGTCCAAGTTGCTCGTGGAATCGAGAAAACCTCAAAAGCTCTTGTTTCTGAACTCAAGTTGATGTCTAGAGAGGTGAATACGTGTTGATTTTTCTCCCTCTCTTTGTTTTTGAACATATAGAAGTGACTACAAAGCATGTAAAATGAGGAGTAGAGATGCTTCTTCCCTCCATGTGCGAACATTAAGGATAGATCGGACTATATTGCAGGTCGAGGATGATGAGATAGCAGATGTTGCTGCTGTTAGTGCTGGCAATGATTATAGTGTGGGGAAAATGATATCTAATGCACTTCGGGAAGTGGGAAAGAGAGGTGTAGTCACCATTGAAAAAGGAGAGTATATTGAGAACAATCTACAAATTGTTGAAGGCATGCAATTTGATCGGGGATATTTGTCTCCTTACTTTGTCACTGATCGACGAAAAATGACAGTAGAGTTCCACAATTGCAAGGTAGCAACCGTATGCTTTTACATATATAGTCTGGCATGTTCTTCTATACATATGAAGTGACTAGAGAATGAAATTGTTTGTCTGCAGTTACTTCTGGTTGACAAAAAAATCACAAACCCAAAGGAGATGTTTAAAATATTGGACAATGCAGTTAAAGAAAAGTACCCCATAGTGATAGTTGCAGAGGGCATTGAGCAGGAAGCTTTGGCTCCAGTTATTAGGAACAAACTCAAGGGTGCGCTGAAGGCAGCTGCTATTAAGGCTCCTGCCTTTGGTGAGCGCAAGAGTCACAATTTAGATGACATTGCTATCTTGACAGGAGGTAGTGTGTTTGGGCTCAATTTGGTCACAGACGTTATCATTTATAGTGTACAAACATCAGTTCAAACAGCTAATAAATTCATAGAATTTTCATCTAGATGGTTGAGTTCATTTTGAGTTTGAATTGTGTAAACGAACTATCGAGGATAGTATATGTTGAACAAAGAACTACTATAAAATTTGCTATGATTTCTTTAGCTTCATGAACATTTTTGCTTTTGCACCAGCATGCTAAGCTCTTCGGATGTTTTGCAGCCACCGTAATCAGAGATGAGATGGGGTTGACCCTGGAAAAGGCTGGCAAGGAGGTTTTAGGCTCTGCTACCAAAGTTGTGATAACAAAGGATTCTACACTTATCGTTACCGATGGGAGCACTCAAGCGGCTGTCCAGAAGAGGGTTTCTCAGATCCGTGGCCTTATTGAGGTGCATCTGCCTTTTACCATGTTATCTCTGCCATTATGGTACTCCTAATCTTGCAAGTTATGAAAATCTGCAAGACTGCAAGTTAGATGGTTTTTACCTCAACAGTGTAATTTGAAAACTACAAAAATTTTCAGCACATTGATATATCCAAGTGCAAAAATGGCTGTTGGAGTTGTCAACCTGTCTCACTGGAACTTTAAAAAAACGGCTCTTTGCTCCTTAACCATAATTTAATCTCCTTAACTGAATTTGTGGAGATTAAACGTTTGAGGAACAATAATGCATTTGTTCAGAGAACCAAGTTCTTTGAAACTAGGAGGTCAGGATATAAAATGGAAGTTCACAGTTTGGCCTAAAACTATGCATTAATCAATTTATAATTTTGAGTTAATCATTTAAAAGAACTTAATGCATGGTCAGTCTGCCTGAAAATTCCAATTCTGACACCTTGTGTTTTTCAGAATACTGAAGAAAATTTTCAGAAGAAAATATTAAATGAAAGAATAGCAAGATTATCCGGAGGAATTGCTATTCTGCAGGTAGTCAAGTGCTTATAGTAATAAGCAACTTTCCCAGTTGAAAAATGTCAACATGTCAAGACTCTGACTCTGCTTTGAACTTTTGATTTATCAAAAATCACAGGTGGGGGCACAAACACAAGTTGAGTTGAAGGATAAACAACTGAGAATCGAGGATGCTTTAAACGCGACTAAGGTTTCTGATTGCTAGCTCCTTTTTTTTTTATCTTTCAACAGTTTTTCTTAGATTATGTATATTAAGCACTTAGGTTGATATATTCCAGGCAGCAATTGAGGAAGGAGTAGTAATCGGAGGTGGGTGTAGCCTCTTGAGGCTATCCACTAAAGTTGATGGTATTAAAGAAGTTCTGGACAATGAAGAACAAAAGGTACCTCTTTATTTCTTTCACTGTTTTCCTTGAGTTGGTATGACATTATTTGAATATTTTGATTGATAAATCTGAAGTGATTTTTCAAATTTCATTGCTAACTAGCCTCAAAAAAAAAAAAATTTCATTGCTAACTTGCTATGCAAATATTCATGCAGATTGGAGCTGAGATCTTCAAAAGAGCTTTGAGTTATCCTACAAGACTGATAGCCAAGAATGCAGGTGTAAACGGCAATGTCGTCATAAACCAGGTTTTTTCACCTCAGTTCTTCCTCTGCAATCTTTACATGGAAATTTGAAATTTGGAAATCTTGGTTTTCTGAATTTGTTCTGATCACCATCACAGCTCAATCTGACAAAAATACATCCTAAATTTTCCAGATTCTATCAAATGATGATCCAAGATATGGATATAATGCTGCAAAAGACAGATACGAGGATTTGATAACTGCAGGAATTATAGATCCAACAAAGGTATCATCAACTGATCATATAACTGATCCATAAGACAAAAAATCTTATAAATACCTGTTTCGGTTGATAAGCATAGATGATAATGCACTTCTGCAGAGCTCTAAAGTAAAAGTAATGCAATAAAGTATTATGTATCAACAATTCAGCTAATGCAATAATGAATACATTAGTCTATCAAGTGGTTTCAGCCAAAACGTTGTGTCTAAAATGCAATAGAATACAAGTAGACGATACCCGCAACGAAACATTATAATGTACAAGAGCATTCATCCACATGTTTTTGCATTCATGGAAATACAGTTCTTCTTTCTGATGATCTCCATGCTCAATCAAATGTTGGAGCAGGTAGTTAGGTGCTGTTTGGAGAATGCAGCATCAGTAGCCAAAACATTTCTTACTTCTGATGCAGTTGTAGTCGACATCAAGGAACCACAGCCACTACCCATGAGAAAGCCAATGCCTAAGAAACCAGGTAAGTCCCTCAAAGCAATTATAAATAAATGCATGTGCTGCAAATGTACAGTGGTTATCAAATTAACTTTAGCTGTCTATCTACAAAATATAAAATCCTGATGTTGAATGATTCAGGTATTGTACCTATGGGCTTACAGTTGGGGCGGCAGAGTTTGTAGAACTGCATCAGTTAGGCTGTTTTTAACTCTGCTAGCTTCATTCACTCCACTAACAGTGAAGGCAACGAGCGCAACGACTAAAAAGAAGTGGCACAACTAGCTGCCAGATGGTGTTGATATTTGATCAAATACTTGCTGGTAGGCATATAAACCTGGTCTTTTTCACCAAGGATATGTTCCCCTTCAAAAATTGCAAAGCACCGAAACAAGGTGGTTACACACATAAGAAAATGATTTAAGACCAACCACGTGATGATGATCTAAAAAGCTTGTGATAAAGTAAATACTCCAAAGAAACAAATGGCAACTGGTATATTACTAGCATCATCAAATGTATTTTAAATTTGCTATAATATTTAGGTGTGTTTTGTAAATCTATTGTGCCTGTCATTGTGGAAGCCTGTTTCTTGATGTTTGCTACTTGCTTAGGTAACATGCAAGAAATGAAGAAAGCAACCTGGTCTCATTTCATGATCGAATGCTCAATCGTAGGATGATGCAATGCTGACCAAAAAATAATTCGGGCACTTTTCAATTTTCCTGACAAATTAAAAATAAAATTTACAGCAGATTGTTGCTTGCAAGTTGCACAGTTCTAACTTGGCAAAACCCATCAAAAGGCCCCTGAACTATGGTATTTTTTTTATTGAATCCCTGAATATTTATTGTGTTTTAAAAGGCCCTCAATCTTTTATTTTTGCTTAGTTTAAGGACAAAATTGATAGAGTTAACAGAATTGTTAAACAAATTCTGTTAAGTGCGCGTGGGATGAGCTTTTGCAAGGTGATGTGGACAGAGAACGTAATGTGGACATTGTTCCCTCCTCACTCACCCACCCTCGCTTCTCCCATGTTTCCTACCAGTAGCAGCAATGGCAAGAAAAGAGGCTGTTCTTTTGAAAATCCTGAACCCTCTTCTCCTAAAGTTACTTGCATTGGTCAAGTTTAAAGTCAAGACCAAGAAACAAGGTAGGAAAATGAAAGAAGCTTGGAAACATGCATGCGATAAAATTTCATACCTGGACCCATGGCTACAAACTCTGCAAATGAACTTCTGCACTATCATTCAGAGCATCCAAAGCAACCTTATCAAATTGCATCAATTCTTCCAAAGTTTAAACTCATCTATTTTTCTACGGAGTTTCCAAGGAATAAAAAAACTCACACATGCACTTGTGAGTTGCAGCATCTTTCATGTCTTCATCTGTTTTTGAACATCACACACATACACAAATATGCATGTAAATGATCATGATATTTAGTCAAAATTAGCATCAATATATCGATATAAAACACACACATGCACTTGCGCGCACACCCACACACACACACACACACACACACACACATATATATATATATATCTTCATCTGTTTCTGAACATCACACACATACACAAATATGCATGTAAATGATCATGATATTTAGTCAAAATTAGCATCATTTGGGCCTGACCATGTGCATCTTCGTTTTCTTCTTTTCTACGGCAACTACACCTCTGTTCGCCTCTGTTTTGCTTGCTGCACCTCTGTTCCTTGCTTGTGGAGGACATATGGTCGATGCTTGGCTGGCATGGTTCCTTTAAAGCGTGCAACAACTGAATATTCATCAAGAGAAAAACTTCACAAACAGGCTACGCAAAAAGATGGAGCAAGGCCATGGAGCAAAGTAGAAAAACAGGAATTAGTGCTGGAGGCAAAGAGCGGTGCTAGTCACATTCGTGGAGGAACCAAGATAAGAAAAGGCTAGAGAGAAGACATGCTCATATATCATCATTTGTCCTATGCTACATAGATTCTGTTTCTTCTTTTCTTCTTTTTCCCTGCTAATGCTCTTTAGGTGTGACAAGAAGCAGAGTAAGCAGCTATTTTTAATACTATTTTGGGATTTCAAAAGAATTGAATGTCAATGTCATTGGTGATTATCTGCAAGCAAATATAGATTGTAGAATCAGGGGCATGTCATATTCCCTACAACGAATCTTTTGTTATTTTTTTAGTCATCCTTGCATAATATTTGTATTAGCATGATTGCATGAAGCACACACCCATGCCGACACTGGCAACCCTGCAATTTGCATACTTATGTATGCATGCAAAACTAGTTATAATAATGATTTTGAAGAAAGATCAAGCAGGACCAAAACACCCAGCAGCAAATTCTTAGATAGACCTGCTTTTTGGTTGAGCAGCACACTCAAATTATTCCGGTTCAACAATATAAACTTACAAAAACACAGTGACTTATGAGTTTATTAAACCATAAGTCAAGCCCAGGTAAGGATCTACACCATATTTCAATCTTTTTCTCTATTTCATAATTAGGTGCACAACATAGAATCATTTTCTTTCTATTAGCCCTTTATGCATTTTGTGTTTGTGAAGACTATTAGCATTCAAGTTCATTGCAACCCCCAGTTCAAGTTTGGCTGGCCACCAGTTCAAGTTGCAATTTGCTACCGGAAACTTTTTTAAGAGCAATAAGTAAATCCTCAGATAATTTGGGAATACACCTGCTTTCCAAAATGCTTCCGAAAATATATGACCAACTGGATCTGAATAGTCCAAAATTTGATTCAAGCTACACATTTTGGTGCTGAATTTAATTGCTTTCTACCTTGTCGCTCTTCTTGCATGGCTAGCGAGAAAGAGAAACGAGAAAAGGCTGCTGCTGCTGGATCTAATGAAGGAAATTCTTGTGGAGCTTCGCTTGCAAGGTGGTT
>CATIWK010033028.1:0-10079 GCA_949634005.1 Mallotus japonicus | reverse complement strand
ATCCAAGACAAATCTAAATAGAATATCATAATATCCCAGGCAAATCTAAATAGAATATCATAATATCTTTTTTTTTTTTTTTAGATTTTGTAGCAGCAACATTACATTTAATTAATTCATGCAGATTTATATTCCAAAATAAATGCCATTATCTTCTATGTCTTTGTATTTCCATTCGTGCTCCTGTGGTTTCTTAATGAAATCATTATTCTCAAAAAAAATCTTTTATAAAAACATAATTGCTTTGCTTTTTTTTTTTGAAAAGCAAACATAACAACACTAAAATAATACATATAACTACATAAATTAAAAAACTTTAACATGAAAAAAAAAAATCACAACAGTAGCCTCCAGCATATCCTCTTTTTAGTCTTGACAGATTTGCATACACCAGGCATTAAATGGCCTAACCGAAATTCCATTAGAACCAAAAGAAATTACATATCATTCCAACAACTAAGACCACAACTTCAAGCAATTATTATTATTTTTTACACAGCATGCAAATGTCATTTTTCCAAATGCAAAATAACTTAACAATCTTGTAACATTATCAAAATGCACAGATTTTCAAATGAAAAAAAATTACAGAATTAGTTGAGCCTGGTAAAATGGCTAACTGCTGAATTAACAACTAAGCAAAAATATTTACTTTAGAGGATCAATCAAACACAACCAAGCCATTTTTTTATTTAAACATAGCAAAAACTCAATTACACTATAGTTTTTGATAATCCATGCAAATATTTTTTGGGATGCAAAATAACACTAACCTCATAACATTAACAAAATTTTGACACCAAACATCCCAAATCAAAATTTAAAATGACAATAGGAAAGGATTTTGAAATCAGTAACCTTAGAACCTTTCCAAAATAAAATAATACTGCGATTTAAAAAAAAAACAGAAATCAATTTAGAACACCTAGCCGCAATTTGTTCTCTATGATATAAGTTTTAAAATAAGGTATTAACGCGTAAAATTAGAATTTCATTTTTCTAAAATCAAAAGAGAAAAATGTTAATTGTGACTATTTTATATATTTGTTGCAAATGTGATAAATATATTTTTGAACATGCTATAAAATTTTGACACCAAACATCCCTAATCAAAATTTAAAATGACAATAGGAGAGGATTTTGAAATCAGTAATCTTAGAACCTTTCCAAAATAAAATAATACTGCAATTTTAAAAAAAACAGAAATCAATTTAGAACACCCAGCCGCAATTTGTTCTCTATGATATAAGTTTTAAAATAAGGTATTAACGCGTAAAATTAGAATTTCATTTTTCTAAAATCAAAACAGAAAAATGTTAATTGTGACTATTTTATATATTTGTTGCAAATGTGATAAATATATTTTTGAACATGGCAAGGGGAAGTTCACTACTCAGGGTGTTAGTAATTTTTTTTTTATAAACAATATAGTCATAACTCGAATTTGAGTTTCTTAATATGCCTTAAAGAGTGTTGGCATTAGACTAACACCTTGTAGACAAAATTTTTAACTCCTAGTTATTCACCTTTTAGGATACTAAATATATAAATTTTATAATTTAAATAACATTTTTAATTTATTATTTTTTTTTTTTAGTTTTTTAGTATAGAAAAAATTGTGGGGATATAGTGTTAATTTATTTAACCAAATTACAATGGTTTGTGTTATGTTCAAAAAAAAAAAAAAAATTACAATGGTTTGTGTGATTGGAGGTTCTAACTTAACATAAGGGAAGGTCATCATTCATTAACTGCCAAAGCTTACTAAATCTTAATTATATCACCTTCTTCGTGAAGGAAGAAGGTTCAGAAAGAATCTGCTTGGGCAAATATAGGACATCATTCATAATTCAATGACTGATTGGGGGCTTTTACTACTAAGCACTGGGTTAAGCGCAAAAGACGCAAAATGGCCATTACAATGGGAAAGATGCGTGCATGAAAATTCAAAAGCTACAGAATTCTTGGAACAAATTACAAAGGGAAAGATAGGTGCACGAAAATTCAGAAGCTAGACAATTCTTAAGACAAAAAAAAAAACACACACACACACTTTATCACATTCGTACATACAAAGTGCAGAAAGGAAAAATCCAAAGGGTAGAAAAAGAAAAGAACAAATTTAAACATTGTAAAGCAAAAAAAGCAGTTAAAACCTTGAAATCCAAGATCTGTATTCAAAACCTCATCTTTAGCCCTGAATAGCTCCCGCTGATACCGTTGCACTTTCCTCTTCAATGTCGTTAATTCCTGCTCCAACAAAACAACACAAAATAAAAATCAATAAAAAAAACTAAAAACAAAAACAATAGCAACGACCATCACCGCCGTCGTCATCATCAACCACCCCATCGAACATAGAAAAAAGAAATCAAATTGCAAGCAATCTGAGTTATTATCTTTTAAAACAAAATGACGGAAAGCTTTAATAGAAAAAGGAAAAAAAACCAAATATTGCTCTTGCTGACATGATTTCAGTTATTTAAAAAGAGAAATTCAAATCTGAAATGGGGAAAATGGGAGAATTTGTTGAATAAATGGAACTTGAATAAAATCAAGAGCAGGTCGAAACAACAGTTCTTTTTTCATCTAAAATTCGAAATGAAAACTAAGAAATCTGACAGACAAAAGAAAAAAAGATTCTCTCCCTCAGCGGCTCAGGAAGCATACGGTGGCTGCGTTGTGGAGAGGAGAGAACAAAGAAATAGAAATTAGGGTTGTTAATAAACAAAATGACATAATTGTCCAAAATAATGAAATTGTTTTTAGGTGTCCTTTCAAGAATAGTTAAGGGCATAAATGGCAACATCGGAAACGGTACCGTTTTGTATCAGGGTCAGTGTTGACTGGATGTGGGCGAGAGGTAATTTTGCATCTATGTTTAGCGGTGGCAAAATCGAAATTAAAACAAAATCGAATGGCAACAACTATACTGTAGCTGGAACAGTGAAATCAAAGGTTTCATCTTTATATTATTTATAGATTAGTGAACCAACCTACGTTTTACTGCAGGACGATAAAAAAACTGAATTTCAAGAATATAACGAAAGAAATGACTAGCATAAAAATGTATATAGAAAAGTATATATATTTTTTTGGATCTTGTTGCAATGTAAGTTAAATAGGTGCAGATATTAGACAAAGATTCAAGGGAAATAGTTAGAGAAAAAGCTACACAATTGTGGTGGTGTCGTGTGTGACGCAGCCATGAAAATGAAATACAAAGAAAAAGACTCAAACCATTTAAGGTCCCTGAACTTTTTGGTATTCTTTCGATTGGTCCTTATTGATTATTTTCTTTAATTGAGTCCTCAAACTTTTATTTTTATAATTTTACATCCTTAATTTGACGTCCGTTAAATTTGAATAGATTTTCCGTCAAATTATTATCACATCATACTATTTCCATTAAATTTGAACTTTTCAAGTTTCGATAAGTTCTTAATAAATTATTTACATTTAATTAAGTCCTAGAAATTTATTTTTATATCCTTTAATAGACATATAGAAAACATGTATCAATAAAAAATTGTGTAATGCAACTATTTAATGAAACTTATATCATGTAGAATATTTTTTTTATTTTTAAATTTAAACTTGACCTGAAATTGTCTTGTAAAAATTCAAATTTAGCTTATAATTTAATTTAATATTTTTAGTTATTTAATTTTATATTTAAATATTATAATTTTAATTTACTTTCAGTTTTTAATAATAGAAATTTTTTCATTGCTAACTGCTCAGTTTTATTAAAATATTTATGTATCAATATATTTTAATTTATAAATTTATTTTATCTATGTAATATATATTAATATAGTACCATAAAACTTGAATAACATAAAGTATAACTTAAATTCAATCTTTGCCATATTAATTATTGAAATTATAAAATTATGATAATAAAATTTAATTAAAATCCATAGATCAATTGATAATTGAATTATTTTTAATAATAAATTAAGTTAAAATTTTTAACATAAGTTTATGAGATAATTTAACTTAATTTTATTATTTAAATAATTTTATAAAATAAAAATTTAACTTAGTAAAACTTAAGTTAACTAATAAAATTGGGTTAAATTTAACTTAATTTTTATTGAATAAAAAATTTTAACTCAATAAAATTAAGTTAGATTATTTAAATTAATTTATGAACTAATTTAACTTAATTTTATTAAATTAAAACATTAAATTAAATATAAAAATAACTAAAAAATATAAATTAAAAAAGAGCTAAATTCGAGTTGAACTTGAGTTTTTACGGGCCAATCTCGAGAAAGTTTAAATTTACAAATAAAAAATATTCTACATGATATAAGTTTCATAAAATAGTTGCATTGTGCAATATTTTAGTGACATGTATTTTGTATATGTCTATTGAAAGATATAAAAATCAGAAAAATAATAAAAGTTCAAGAACTTAATTAAATGTAAATACTTCATGAAGGACTTATCGACCAAAACTTGAAAAGTCCAAATAACTGAAATAGGATGGCGTGACAATAATTTGACGGAAAATTTGTTCAAATTGACGTCAAATTAAGGATATAAAAATTACAAAAATAAAAGTTTGAGAACTCAATTAAAGATAATAATTCAATAAGGACCAATCGAAAGAAACCGAAAAGTTTAGGGACCTTAAAATGATTATAAAACATTGTTCTTTCAAGTAAATTAACTAATATTGCGGTGAAGTAATACATAAAATAATACATATAATAATGAAAAAATACAATAAATTTGTATTTATACATAAATATTTACACATAATTCCTTGCAAACGTAGTTCAACAAAGCATGATATGAAATCATTGGTTCCATTCAAATAAAAAAAAATAGAATATCAATTATAAAATACAACTGTTTTTAAAATTGGAAATCAAAAAAAAAAAAACCATTCAATTTATTGGCACAATCCCTCGCAAACTTAGTCCAATGAAGTCGAAAATGAAGTTAGTCAAATGTGCCTTTAAAAAATAATAAAAAAAAAGAAGTTATGATGTTATAAAAAAAAAATTAATATTATAATTAAATTTTTTAAAACTTGTGAAAACCAATTTTTAGTAAAAAATATAAAAAATTGACGGCAAAACAAAAAAAGCAAATTATTTAGATTATTTAAAAAAAAACTCCAGCTGAATTTTTTTTTATTTTGTATATTAATTGATTTAGTTAAAAGATCATGTATTTAAAAAGTTTATTAATTTAATTAAAAATATTCGTTTTAAAATATCAAATCAAACTATAAACACCTATAATAGTAGCAAATATCCAAACTAAATAAATACTTTTTTATTAATTAATTAATTTCAAAATGAAAACTAAATAATAATATTAATAGAAAAACACAAAATTTAGACAATTATGGACAATTAATGTACACTGTAGAATTAAGGGCACAAAAAAAGGAACAAAAAAGTGAATTCAGTATAGAAATCAAGGATAAAAAGTGAATTTAACACTAAAAAAAAGCGGTGGTAATTTTGCAGCAACATGTGTAATTGAAGGGCAATGTATATAGGGGCAAAAAGAGAATTTTACTTATTAAAAAGCAATGGCAATTTTATGGTTTTACATAAAATCAAATGACAATGTGTTTACAAAATCAATAAAAAGACAGGATTAGACATGAACATGTGCAACTGACCAACTTCTAGCAGGGGTATGGATGTAATCACAACAAAACGACGTCGTTTTGTTTATGGGTTAGTAAGGGGTGAGCAAGTCGTCCGTGGAAACCGAACCGACCCAGTTCGGTTCGGTTCGGTTGATTCATTTGACATTTTCAAAATTTTTGAACCAAACCGAACTAAATTTTAGTTCGGTTAGGTTCTGTTTTATGTCCAGAAAATTCGGTTAACCGAATTAATAGAATTTCACTAATTTTTTTATTTTTTAATTTTTAAATATTATAATAATATAATAAAAAATAAAAAAATTAATATTTTTAAAAATTTTGGACGGTTCAGTTTTAATTTTGAAAATTTTGATTCGGTTTGATTTCCAGTTTGATTCGGTTTAATTCGATTATAGTTTAGTTCAGTTCGATTAATTCGGTTGGGTAAAAAAAAAAACCCCCAAAACCGACCAATGCTTACCCCAGGGTTACTGTTCAAGTATGAGTGCAGAAAAGTGAAACCAACTTTGAGATAAATGGTGGCAATTTTGAGATTAAGTTTGAAATTGGATGGTAGACTATTGACTGTAGATATACAGTGGGAATTAAGAACCCACTCTTATAGGTTTTAATAGATATAGATTAGAGTCCCATATATAACAGCATACAATCTTTTCTTTTCTTTTTTCTTTTTTTTTTGACCAAAATCTTTTCTTTTCTTGCTTTGGAAAAATGCGTGGAGGAGGAGACTTTGACCAAGTCTAGGTCTTCTATGCCACATATATTCCAGTCAAATTATATATTAGTATGGCTTGAATTTTGGTGGGTGCTATCATTGACTTGAAAGATGATATTAATAATTTGTTCAATATTAATAAATTCTTCTTTTTTTTTATATAGTATATTCCCTCCATTCCAAACTAATTGTTTTTTTAGTATTTCACTTAGATTAAAAAAATATTTAATAGGATTATAAAATAGCTAAATGAAACTAAATTACCCTTCTCCACATATATTCAAAACTTATAAAATTTTGCAAAACCAATTAGATAAGGGTAACATAAGGATAAAATAGGAAAGAAAAATTAATGTTATATTGGATATATAAAAGTGACAATTAGTTTGAATTTTTTTTTTTTTGAAAAATAGACAATTAGTTTGGAATACAGGAAGTACATATATATTTTTTCGTTCAAGAATTCAATTATATTACTCAAATACTGCTAAATAAAGACGATTATTAATTAACAATTATTAGAATCAGGAACTGTTTTTATTTAAGTAACGTCTCAAATTCAAATTTTTGATGTATGCAATCACATTAAATTAGTTATTAGTAAACATTTACTGCCTTTATAATTCTGTCTAAATCAAATTATATTAATTAGAGTGTAATAAATTAAAATTTAAAGATCAATAATTTTTAAAAATAAAAATAATTATTCAACTATTATTTCACTAATAAATAACTTTAGTTATACGCTCGGTCAGCTTATATAATCTTCAAACAATGGAGTTAAGAAAATTCCATTATTGATAAATTATATATCAAGAGCTATATAATAGTCATTCTCATAAATTATATCATAAAAAATAGTCATTTTCTTTTATTAGCAAAATTTTTTTTAAAAAAAAAGTAAGTGATTAATTTTTTTCAAATCAATACCGTTCTATCGGGTGACAAGACTTGGGTGGCTGACTTTGAGACTTTTGAGCACTGAGGTTGTAGACACCCGGTTTGATTAGCCTATATCAGGGGCAAACTGTGGACGCTCAGTTTGATCGGCCCGAAATAAAGCCCAATGATGAAATCCAAGTAAAATGAGCTCAATAGTGCAAAGCTCAGTTTTTTCTTAATAGGCCAAAAGTCCATCTGAAAGCCCAAACCCAAACCCATATATATATATATATATTATTGAAAAAAAAAAGGGAAATGTTTGAATGGAAAGAGGGATTTTTGGGGGATTGAAAAGGAAAAAAATAGAAAGAAAAAGAAAATAAAAGGAGGGGGTAAAGAGAAGAAAGAAGGGGGAAAAGAAGAGAAATGTGGGGGAAAGAAAAAAAAGTAGGGGACAATCATGATGATGAGGAATGATGGGAGTATGGATGATTAGAAAAAAAATAAAATGAAAGAAGAGAGGAGGGGGATTTTTGAAAGGGAGGTAACGGGTAGGAGGAGGAAGAGAGAAAAGGAAGGGTTTTTGTTGGGTTTTTGTTGGTTTTTTGGAGAAGCTCTTGGCTAAAAAAAAAAAAATAAAGAGAAAAAAAAAGAAGGAGAGGAAGAACACTAAAAAAAATAAGAGGAAGTTTTGATTCGGAGAAGGAAGAAAATATTTGATTTTGCACTACTAAAACTCAATATTACATCATTTCGAAGGTAAATCTGAGGGCAAATTATTTTCTTCTATATTTTGTTTTGAAATCAAAATTTTTATTGTATTCATTTTATTTAATTTTTATATTCAAATGATATTCATTTGAGTAGTGAGCAAATACGAACCGAACCGTACTGAGCCAGGTTCGGTTCGGTTCGGTAGATATGAATATATATATATAGTGTTGAATATATGTTAGAAATTCATGTGTAGTTTAGTGGAAGGTGTCTTTCTCTTCTTGTATTTGGTCATGGGTTCGAGTCTTATAAGTTACTTTTTTTTTGTTGCTTTTTTTAAGTTGAAAATGTGAAAAAGTGTGAAAATTATTGTTCATGAGACTTGAACCCAGGCTCCTTCAATGTGGGTAAGATACATTTTACCACTAAGCCACCATTAACTTCCGTGTATATTTTATTTTTTTTGGTTTATTTGTATCAAAACCAAAAACTGAACCGATGTTGTTCGGTTCGGATTTAAAATTTAAAATTTCAATTTTTCATATTTTTATAAATTTATGTAATTTCTGGATTTATTTTTTTTATTTCTTCATGTTTATCTTTTGTGATTTTTTTATATGTTTAGTTGTATTTCCTTTAAGAGATAACCGAACCGATATTGTTCGGTTCGGTTCGATTTGGTTTATTTGTATGGACTTATTCTTTTATTTTGAAGTATATTTAATTCTGAATTTTTTTAAAATTTAAGTGTGTATGTTTATCATTTTGATTTTATTTACCATGTTAATTTGATTATCTAATTATTAGATTTACATTAATTTTGAATATTATGTAGTCATTTTTGTATTATAATTTGTATTCTTATGTTTTTTTTTTCGTATTTCTATGTTTCAGTATATTTTATGCAATTAATTTATTATTTTTGCTTAATTAGATATTTATGTTGTTTATTGTCTTTATTATATTTAGTTGATTTATGAATTAACTTTGTGGTTTTTATTTTTGTAGGATTTTTTATATTTGTGGGAGATTAATATTTTGTCTATTGCAGGAAATATTAAGATGATTTTTTAATCATCAAATATTTATCCCTATAAATTCTTAGATTTGCATTAATTTATTTTTGCTTATCTTATTGTTATTTTTGCATGTTTAAAGGGATGTAATTCATTTCTCCTCCCTCCTTTCTTTGTGTGTGTACTTATTTATTTTATTTTATTATGTTTTAATTGTACAAAGAATTGTAATCTTTAATCCCTTCCCCCATTTGTTTTGAATGAATGTTTGTAATATTTATTTTATTTAATTGTAACAAGTGCAAGGTAAAAAAGCATGAAATTGGACTAATGTGCAAATCTGGACTTAATTGTAAAATTTGACTATTGTTTGAAGGAAATTGTAATTTGCATGTAAATAAGGAGATAATTTTATAATTAAATGTAATAAAACACAAAACACAAACGGAGGCCAACCGCAAAGTTGGGTGGACATTCCAAAAGCCCATACCCAATTTCCGAACCCGATCTCTGATGACGGCTTTTGGGAACCTCCGTGGAATCCAGTTGCTGTACAGTGTGTCCCGGCTTTCATCCGGGTAGCGACTCCATCTCCGATATGGGCCACAAGCCCATTTTGTATTTTCTAGCAGGCTCTGAGCCCACACAATGCCGTGGTCGCCAAACACTTGAACGCACGCTAAACCTCGCCGTCTACAGAATTCTTCTTTTTTTTTGGACAAAAAGCACTGAGTTCTTCCTTTTTTTGGACAAAAAGCACTGAGGTCTTTTTTTTGGACAAAAAGCACTGAGGTCTTCTCTTGTAGTGTATAAATATACTAATTGATGTCAGTGCTTAAACACAGATAGCCACACTAAATTTCCTAAATCATTATTTCTCTTTACATTAGGAAAACATCAACTTATGGAATTTTCAACGTTAAAGAAAATGCTTTCAGTTGTTTCTTTGATCCTCCAGCTTCTTATGCTCTTACATTCTTCACTTACTGTTGCTTCCGACCCTATCTACGAAGCACAAGCACTTCTCAAATGGAAAGCTAGCCTTAACCAAACCAACCAACCCCTGACCTCATGGACTTTTTACCCTGCAAATGCCACCAACAATTCTTCT
>CATIWK010033019.1:0-15254 GCA_949634005.1 Mallotus japonicus | reverse complement strand
TGGAGAGAGAGAGAGAGAGAGAGAGAGAGAGAGAGAGAGAGAGAGAGAGAGAGAGAGAGAGAGAGAGAGAGAGAGAGAGAGAGAGAGAGAGAGAGGAGTTTCAAAAAAAAAAAAACGCTACCCGCTATATGTTGCTAAACGAAAGTAAGCTGAGCGAGCAAGCGAGCCACAGCCTTCAGCATCCATGAGTGTGATGCTCTCACTCTCACTTCACTATAATTTCCATCTATTCTCCAATTCCCGGAATTCTAAGTCTAGGCTTTGCATTTTTCTCTATTGACAGAGCACGTCATCTAGGGTTTTGCTTCTTTTAGGGTTTTGATTTGAAGTTGAGTATCAGAAATGGAAGCAGCTGTGATAGACGCTGGATCCAAACTCCTCAAAGCCGGTACGGCAGTTCCAGATCAAGCTCCACCTGTGGTAATTGCAGACCTATTATGAATTTTTATTCAGTTTTTAGTTCATATATTAATCTAAATACTTGAACAGATAATTCCTACACAAATGAAACGAATGGTTGAAGATGGTTCCTCGGCTGATAATAATTCAGTATTTGAAGATGTCACCGTTGATCCTGTTGTTCGAGGTTTTATAAGAGATTGGGATGCTATGGAAGATTTAATGCAGTATGTTCTTTACACTGGCCTTGAATGGGAAGAGGGTAATGAAGGACAAATTTTGTTTACTGATCCTCTTTGTACTCCCAAGGTTAGCTCCAACACCTTCTTTTTCTCTTTTCCCATCCGCAAATTTTTTTGCTTTGAAAGTATGTTAATGCAAGAATTGATCTCATTTTAATTGAAAGTACATTTTTTGAAACCTGATAGTTGCTAGAATTTGCATTTTTTTGACTTCAACAACTAGACTTTTGGAAGGAATGACCAGAATCATGCCAAAACTGAAATGTTTTTGCCTTAATTTAGCTCAATTGAACTCTTCTGCATTGTTTGTTTTAAACAAAGCTTTATATTGTTATTACTATCAGAATCTAAAATTATTAGTTTAAAAAAT
Source organism: Mallotus japonicus (assembly GCA_949634005.1). Lineage (NCBI taxonomy): Eukaryota > Viridiplantae > Streptophyta > Magnoliopsida > Malpighiales > Euphorbiaceae > Mallotus > Mallotus japonicus. Next base: position 14,243 of record CATIWK010033019.1, on the reverse strand, counting down.
TTAATGTTAGACTATATTTGAGGAGGCAGAATCTGTGCTGTTTACCAGAAGAACTAGTTTAATTGTTCAACTGTATAATGTATAAGGGAAGTAATTCAAACTTGCATGCTTCAGATTTTCTAACTGGGGTTGTTACTCTTTTACGTTGCTAAATACATTTAAGTGGGAAACTACAATACTTCCTCTCTTTCTCGTTTCTACTTCTATGTATTCCAGTTTATACTTTTGGTGATTGAAGGAAATGCATAATTTTGATCACATCAATATTCTATTGAGTTCCTACGTGCCATTTTGTTTTGCTAGTATGCACTGAGTGGTAGTGGCAATTATGCTCTTTGCTTCTTGCATATTTTTTGCTTTTCTGTTGTGGAAGTACTGAGAATTAATTGTTTGTAGTTTCCATCAGAATTCTCATTTTAAATTCTGGAGGTGTTTCAACATTTCCATTTGATTGATAGTGAAAATTCATATATACTGGGACTGGTTTTGAATTATTTATATTGCTTGCTGCTTATATAAAGTTTGTATTCTTACAGTCCGTCAGGGAGCAGTTGGTGCAATTGATGTTTGAAACATTTAATGTCTCTGGATTTTATGCATCTGAGCAAGCAGTTTTGTCCCTTTATGCATTTGGACGTATATCTGGATGCACAGTTGACATTGGTCATGGGAAGATAGGTATGTAAACATATCCTTCTAAAGTTAATGAGATAACCTTTGTTCCCTGCATGTCTAATAATTACATGCAGTCAGATGTAACAATTTTTTTGTTGCACAATAAATTATGATCACATTAAATATCGGATTGCACTACAGGCCTAACCTTGTAGGAACAGATGTCTTCCAGCCATTCTTGATGATTGTCATAAAGGTTGCATTTTATAGTCATTTTGTACAGGACCTAATACTACTTTGTCTCTATGTGTTTTCATCTGAAGTGAGTTCTGCAAAATGGGTTTGTTGATGTCATATGTTTTTCTCAAACACACAGATATGTGGTTGGAGTTATCTGTAAGAAGGAATGCCTATGTTTTAATTTATTTTTTCTGATGATCTTTGACATGCTAGTATCATATGATAATTTATATATCTATTTAATTGTCAAATTTCTTATGTGTACTAAGCCAGCAGTTGGATTTAAAGCTGTATTAGTGCAGAACCTGCATATGAGTATTCAATGCTAATTGAAGGGCTTCACATGTGGAAGCATGAACTGCTATGTACACCTATTTAGCATAAATATTATATGCATGAGATGCATCAACAGAATGTTAAAATCCTTGCAACACAATTGTCTATTCCTTCACAGCCTTTGAATCTATAAAATAACATTCATACAGGTATAGACAGGCTTATCTAGAATTTTTATTTAAATGTTTCAAACATATTGAGGTGCTTATGCCAATTGTTCTTGTTGTTAAGATCCTTAAAATGTTGAATGGTTCACAATTCATATTTGAAGAAAGTGGATGCCAATTGTTCTCGTTGTTAAGATCCTTAAAATGTTGAATGATTCACAATTCCTATTTGAAGAAAGTGGACAGTTTCTGATTTAGGGTATTTTAAACAGTTGCATATGCAATTGACATGGTAGATTTCTGAAGCCATTAGATGCTTTAACAGCTTGATTTAATGGGTTCCCCCAGTCAATCTCTAGATTTGCTACTGAACTGTGATCTTCCGTTTTTTATTGCCAGATATTGCGCCGGTAATTGAAGGTGCTGTTCAGCACATTGCCTCAAGAAGATATGAAATTGGTGGTATGGATTTGACTAAGTTACTAGCCCAAGAGTTGGGTAAATCTAATCCCATGGTGAATCTCAATGTCTCTGATGTTGAGATAATAAAAGAAAAATACTCATGTTGTACTGAAGATGATGTTGCCTATGAGAAGACCCAACAGTCAAGTGAGACAGAGGAGCATACACTTCCTGATGGACAGGTTTGTGTTTTCAGAGATATTTTGAAGTTGGCATATTATTTTAGCCTAAACAGAAGAGTGCAAAAAATTAAGGTTCGGGCATGGATCAGAGCTGAACCATGATGTAAACTTTATGCAAACAAATGTAGAAGGAAATAAGTGTAGGTACTATTATTATGCAGTAAAGTTTTCTTAATGTTAACCACTGAATTCAAACAATAACTTATGCCTAATGAAGCTTGCCTATGGTTTAGTAGTTTTAGTCCATGTCCATGTTCGAGACTATTTTTCTGTCTTTTTCTTTCCTACCCTTCATACTTTTTGCCAATCGACTAGGTTATTATATGGTTATTCCTTCAGGTTCATCATCTGTTGTATAGTCAATGAGATCAATTGGCAACTTGAAATGTCAGATATCTAAGGAATTTTTTTTTTTGTGCCGGGCGTCTAACTTCTAATCCTGAAAAACTGTTTTTCCTTTTGGTAGTAAGTTTGGATGTTCATTTGATCTTTACATTTGTAATTTACTCTTTCTTTGGATGTTCATTTGATCTTTACATTTATAATTTACTCTTTCTTTGGATGTAAGGATTTTCAATAGAGCTTACAATGTGATGACAGGTGATAAAAATTGGAAGAGAAAGATATAGTGTTGGTGAGGCTTTATTCCAACCATCTATATTGGGATTAGAAGCACATGGAATTGTTGAACAGCTAGTACGCACAATTTCAACAGTTTCTTCTGAGAACCATCGGCAGCTACTGGAAAATACTGTACTTTGTGGTGGCATAACTTCTATGCCTGGTGAGTTTTCTTTTAAGAGTGAAGGTGATATACAATTTTTCTGTTGAAGCATGTTTCTGCAGTCAATCTAGTCCAATATATGTGTAAATTTTTTGTCCAAGTTACCTGCTTAAAATAGGAGAAACCTGCTGCTTTGGAACAGCTGATAGATTGTTATATTGTTGCCTGCTGCAGGTTTTGAAGATAGGTTCCAGAAAGAAGCTAGCCTGTGTTCATCAGCTATTCGTCCTTCACATGTAAAGGTAATTCATTTTATCTTTCAAATGGTATTAGTTGAGTCTATTAAAGGGGTATTTTGTTGTGTTATGGATATCATTTTTTTTTAATAGCTTTGGTTGGGATTTTGACAATAGCAAATTGTAAGATAGCACTTTGTCCCTGTCCCAGTTGCTGTTGTGGTGAGATGGTCAGGAATTTTCACTTTATGCTCTTTATCTGAAGCTTGGCTCTATAAAATATTGCTGGTGTTACCATTGCAGAATGTTTAGTGGAGATGGAGAATAAATGCATGAAAACATTAGAATAATGTATTTAAATGATTTCAGTTTAAAAATTGTATTTGAATGATTTTGAATCTTAAAAGATCTGCTATGGTTCATTTGATTGACTTTTTTTTTTTGGTTACAACGGAAGATAATTTGATTGACTTTTATATAATCATCAATGGTGCTAATTTTACATTATGTATATTTGGTTATGTGATATTTTTCTTGATAGGTTGCCTTTAAAGCATACATCATTTAAATAGATTTTGCATGTGATATTATACACTGGTGTTTCTTAATATCTAATGAAATCAACAACTGAATTTTTTTCCTTCTATAAGTTGTATGAGGCATTGATTTTTTCCCTTTCAGATTTTTTTTTTTTGTTTCCTTGCATGATTTTTAAATAGTAAGTCCTAAAGTTTTATTATTATTATTATTATTATTACAGCCTCCGGAGTATATGCCAGCTGAGTTGCCCCAGTATTCAGCTTGGGTGGGAGGTGCCATACTTGCTAAAGTTGTATTTCCTCAAAATCAACATGTTACCAAGGGAGATTATGATGAAGTTGGGCCATCTGTTGTTCACAGGAAATGCTTCTGAGAGTTCAATAAGTGAGTTGTTAAACTTTTTGTTCCCCCACTTGTCTACTTGTGTTATAATAGGTAGGTATCAATTATCATGCAACAAAATCATAGTTGACCAAGTTGTGAACATGCTCTGATGTATGTTAGTGTATTTAATCAGTTAGGTGATGGTCTTCTTAACCTTATACCACGTGCTTCCTTTTTTTTATCTTGCATTTGCTCATTTTATTTTGAGTCTGCTATTTGTTGGAAATTATGATATCCTTTATGTGGAGTATGCTTGTTGCAGAAACTCGTTTAACATTTGAAATTGTTAAATTTCTTGGCTTTTCTGAACCACCCGGATCAAGCATAATCCTCGAGACAATTTGTATTGGGGCAGAAAACATCTAGTCATAGTAGTGCATGCGCGTGCCCGCTCACAATAAGAATAATAATTTCAAACAAAAATAATTGATAATTTGATTAGATTGTCACACCTGCTACTTTTAAGGAACTGCATTTTCTTTGTTCATGATGGTCTGGGATGATTGTTTCATTTTGCTTTGGGCTGACTGTACGTTGTTGTTGGGGTTGTCCACTCAATCAAATCTGCAGGCTCCTACATAGGACAGTTGATGTTATGGGCATTTTAAGTAATTAGAAAACGTTTAATAGCACATGTTATTGTTGGACTTGCTTCACAACTGCCATTTTTTTTTGTCAGAGCAGGCACATGCAGTGATTTTTTTTTTTTTTCCTTTTTCTAACTCCAGTTTTCTCATAAAACTGGAATATTAATTTCTCCTAAAACTTGGTAAATTTGAAAATTGGTGTGTTCATTTGTAAAATTTAAAAAACTATTTTTGAGTTTAGAAAATTGAAAATCATAATCATTTGTAATTCTTGCTCTTTATTGTATAGTGCGATATAATTTTTATAGTTGTGTCATTATTTCTCATTATGTTATCACATATAAATTATTTTTTGAATAATTCTATATTATATTCAGTTCTTTTTTATTTTCATTTTTTAACACGTTAAATTATTTTAAATAGATAGGTCATAGTGGTTTAAATGTAGTAAGTATGAGAACAATGATAAATATTCAAGTATAGATAAATCAATATAAATATTTAAAACAATACCAGGCGTTTAAAAGAAAATGTAAGCCAAAGCTTTTAATATTAGTATATTACATTATAAAAAGAAAAGAGATAAGTTATTCTGCTAGAAAATGCCCCAGAGAACCTCAGAAAAGTGGTTTAAATGTAGTAGCTGAAATCGATTTGGTAGAACTGGGAACCTCAGAAAAGTGGATGCCCAACAACATCAAATCCTAAGTACACCGAAGCAACAAAAGGTTCAACGATCAAATAATGGGTCAGTTCTTTTTATCTGTGAAAACAAATGCCAATTTTAACATCTGAATTGATCATAGGTGAAGGATTTTAAAGGGTTCTCTAAGTTATGGATATGGAAACTGCATTTATAACATAGTGGAAATGTTGTGCCGGTGAAGTGATGCATATTGATGTTTATGGAGTGGGAAAGCTGCAAATGGTATAGCTGGTTATTGTAGCGAGGAAGACTAAGGAGAAGTGCTGCAATCAATCAGTGAATGGAGAGATACAAACGAGTAACTGGTGCAAGGAAGAGCTAAATGTTCAAGTCCAAATTGACATTTGAGGTATGTTCTTAATAGTTGACACAGCGAGTGTGAGATTCTCTCAGATTGGCCTAATTTTGAATAGAAGTGTTAACAATTGACCCTTTTATCAAAATCATGGATTTAAAAAAAAAAGAAAAAAAAAAACTGTTCTGTATGGCACTTAATATCCAAATTAATAGTAGAAGGCATCAAAATTTCAACAATACAGGACAAATTTTTGTACCCATCTTATGATTAAGACCGTATTATGTTATTTTTAATAGGGAGGTCATATGATTCCTCTTTAAATCGGTGATGGTAGGAATTGAAATCTATACTTCATAATGTTTTTCGAAAGAAGTTATTATTTGACTACTTTCTCATTGGCTGTATTTTCTTTAAGTGGGTTATGTTGGTGGCCAAAGCTTAGTCGCCCACTTGCTATCTTGTGACAGATATGAGTGGAGTTGATTATAAGTAGATATGGGCAAAGTGTTTGTTTTTTTTTCTGCGATAAATCCAAGGAGAAAGCAGCATATATATATGGTATCCTTTGTTTTACTGAGACAGTGCCACGTGGCTAACTCCAAGTGTGTGTAGGTGGTGGGGGTAGGGGTGGAGAGGTGTTACTAGTTGATAATTGTTGCATGCGTTTGGCATTGTGGAAAGCATCTAAACTTGGTAATGGTATTGGCTATTGAAAGGGTGGCTTCCCGTCAAATGGGCTCATGTGCGCTTGCTGCTTGTCAACAGATGGGATAGCATATGCTTCGTCCTAGAGAGACCATTTCCAGTCCTTTACCCTTCACTCATCTTAGTACGAAAGTTTAATTGCCTTGCAAATGTATTGCCAATAAATCCTAGATCACTTGGTTTAATATCAGAATGGAAAATGAAAAGTATCAAATAAAAAGATTTCAAATTTAGTAAATAATATTTTTTACTAACAATTATATATATATATATACACACACACACTAGTACACACATGTTTCACATGTAATTTTTTTTATCATTATTGAACCCATTTTATATAAAATATATTTTTATTTTGAATTAAATATTTTTACATGATTATTAATTATTTGAAAGTACAATTTTTAAAATTTCAAAATGGAAAATAATAAGTATCAAAATTTATATCTTATAATATTCATATAAAAGATATCATTTTTAAATTAACAGTATAATTTGAATAAATTTTCTATTTTAGAAACTATATTTCATCTTTTAATTATAATTGTAATTAATTACTATGCAAAAAAAAAAATTAATAAATTAAATTTTTATTTTTCTCATAAAATTTTTAAAAATAATTAAAGTACTATTTATCAAATAACAATATTACACATTAATATAGTTATATTTTATTATAATCTTAATAAACATTCTATTTTAACAATTATATACATTCACTTTTCTTTAATATATTTAGCATTGATATTGGTTTAAAAAAAAATTAAAACTTTTTGTTTAAAATCTAATTTGTAATAACAAACTTTGATATTTTTCAAAATAACATATGAAAAATATTCTTTTAAAAAAATTAATCTATTTAATAGACATTAGTATATCTTCATTTAAAAATTTCACTGTTATTTGAGCAATTACACTTCATATATTTCAACATTTTTTAATGTTAATATTATTTTTTTTTACTCTAAAAACAATCTATCCACTACTCTTTTAAAAGAAATCATATTTAGTTAATAATTACATAATGAATTAGTTAATTTAATTTTAGTTTTTATGAAAATTTAATATAATATTTGAAAATCATATTTCTATTTTGTTTATATAACAAAAATTCAATGAACTAATTTTTAGAAAAAGTTATGGCTATAATTAATTATTAGATAAAAAAAATTTAGTTAATTTAAAGTTAGTTTATTTTCTAATTAAATTTTAGAAAAAATTCTAAAAAATATACAAGCATTGTTTTTTTTTAATATAACTATTCGATGTTATAAATTTAGTAGACTTGTAATACATTATAATTTAAAAAAATTTCTACTTAAACAACTTATCATTTTATAATATTTTTCAACATTAATATCTTTTGCTTCAAAAATAATTTTATACAATTATACAACACTCTTTTAACATTTTTTTTATATAATAATCTAACTACGCAAACTTCATTGAGTTGTAATATAATAATTTATTACATTCTTAATAAATTTTGTTTTTAAACAATTATATAAAATTATTTCAATAGAAGGAGTTAAAATTAAATTAATTAATTTTTATCATTTAATTATTAGCTAAAATTTTAAAGCTACATTAAATTACTTTCAAGTAAATAAAAATATTTATATAAAAAATATTGAAGAAACAATGTATCATTGCTTAAATAATAATTTATAAGTTTAATGAATTTATAATAAATTATAAGTTTAACGAGGTTGTAATATTAGATTGTTACATAAAGAAAATATAAACTTTTTATTATTTTTTAAATTTTTTATTGAGAAAATAACTAATAATTTTTTTATTATCTTATGATTAATTATAATTATAATATTTTGTAGGTAAAATTATTTTTAACATTGAGAAAGATATTAATTATAAAAATATTAAAGAAATATCGTATGATTATTTTAATAAAAAATTTGTCAAAAATGTAAGTTTGTAATACTAAATTGTTATATAAATAAATAGCACTTTTATCATTTTTAAAATATTAAATAATAATAATAATAAACTATTACTACAATACTTTTATTATTATTATTATTTTTATTAAATAAAAGTTTAAAAATAATAAAAAGTGTAATTTATTTATATAACAATTTGATATTAACTTAATATAATTATAATTCATTGCAATTTCGATAAATCTTTTATTTAAATAATTATATGATATCCTTCAATATTTTTTATAATTAATATTCCTAAAGTCTAGAACTTATTTTATATAAAAAATATTATGGCTACAATTAATCATAAAATAGTAAAAAATCATTATAGTGATTTTTTTTTGTAATAATATATAATATTTTTAGTATAAATTTCAAAATTTGATGAATATTTTCATAGTTTTATGGATATATTTTGGTGTGATTTTTTTTTTTCCATTTTTGATGTTTTATCAATAGATTAGAGTAGTAAAATGGTAGATCAAATTGATGTTGAAGTAAAAATCAGAAGAATATAATCAGATTATACTCCAGTTTGACTCTTTCAGTACATATGAAAAACAGATGGCTAAATAAGATATTTTTCTTATTTTTACAGGAGAGTATTTCTATATTATATGTTATTTTGTATTATTTTTTTACGTACAGTAATTCTTCCTTAAAGAAAGAGAATATTTCATTTTACTAGTTGTACTTTTTATATCTTTCAATGAATGAAATTTTATCTATGAAATTTTATCTTTAGATTGTACTTTGATCCATTGCATTTTCATCACAACTTGTAGGGGACATTTATGTACATATTTACAAGAGACTAGAAAAAAAAAAATTTTGTTCAAAAAAAAAAAAAAGTGATGGGCTGGTCCTACTACGCAATAGTTGGTACGAGCTTGTTACATAAATCCAAAGTGACCTATGCATCATCGCACAACCATTGCTTCGACAAAATTGACTGAGCAGCAATATTTGATGGCTCGGACCTTAAAGATTCTAACTATCTATATAGCTACATCCTCAGTATCTAAAATATGATCCTATGTAACATTAACTTTGGTTGAAAATAATGCTCTGATCATTTCCTTTTTTGAGGCTTTTGAAAAGACTACACAACTCTTTCTCATGAAAGTGGAAACCCTGCCTTAGCAATCTCAAGTAGACATTTTAGCTCCTATTAATTATTAATAAAATCAGTATTTTTTTTTTTTGAGATAAAATCAGTAATTTTTAAGTTCAAAAAGTTGTATTACTTAATGACTCTGTGATTTAGTTTTTGTTTATAGAAAGTCCAAGTTTTCTTCATATTTTTGCCGGGCGAATGCCGACGTAGTATGGACATAAATGGAAAAAATAAAAAATGAAGAAACAGACACAAAGAAACAATATTTCTAAAAATATAAGAAATGAAACAGTAAGATCAATTTTATAAAATCTATTTTTCATGACTAGTAAAATATATCATCACAAAAAATATTTTTGAAGTACAAAAAAATGATAGCCAAATTTAAAAGTACCAAACCTTTTTTACAACTCTAATAGTAACTAGTTTCCATGTCTTCTTATAATCATAAATATAGTACTGACATTATTAAAATATAAATTTTCAATAATAAATAATCCATTTTTTATTTCATTATACTTAAAATTCAATAACATCATATACTCATAAGAAAATGGGTGTCGGCATTATTCTCAAAAAAAAAAAAAAAATGGGTGTCTGCATTGGAAGCGAGTGTCCTAATTTTTTAAATTTATGGAAACGGCCCTGAAAAATTCTCAAGGAATTTCATGAAGTTTTCAATGCAGGGAAATACCTACTAGTTGAAGTTTCCGTGCATTATAATGGATTCATATTTAAGTAGTAATTGTTTAGTTATAAGTTTAAATTTTTTAATTTAACTTACAAAGATTTTTATCTACAACTATTGCATTAGACATTAGGATTGAATTTATAACACATATTTTAAGTGCTTTATACTTGGTCAATAAAAATTCAATTTATGTTTTTATATTACAAATATAAATATATGGTGTAATATATCTGTAGTAGATAAGAAGTTAAATATAATTATATGGTGTAATATATCTATAGTAGATAAGAAATTTACTCTAATTAACTTATCACATACATAAACTTATAAGATTTTTTATTCTCTATATAACATCAAAGAAAACTACCATGCAAATTTTCAATAACTAAGAAGTGGTTAAAAGTGATTAAAATTTTCAAATAAAACTTCAGCTACATACTGGTATTAGAATTTGATTTTATTTAGAATGTTAAATTTAATTGTATTTTAGTTCTTAAATTCTACTACAAAGCATTTTAATCCTTTAAAATGATATACTTTTCATTAATACTCATCAACAATGAAGTACTAGAGATCAAATTATATATACAATGGAGTAATCTTTAGAAGAATTTTAGTAATTAACTCGCAATATTTATCTCTTTGTGAGGACTGAAAAGGAAAGAATTATTCCATTGTATAATACTCATCAGCAATTAGTTGCTTATTTTCTTAATATGAAAGCAAGCCATATGTATAGGAATAAATTCTTGCTACCCTTTTCATGTGCAAATCCTTGTGCATTAAACTATTGCCATATAAGCCAGTGAGAAAGTAGTCAAATGGTAACTCTTCTCGAAGGGTATTCTGAGGTGCAGGATTCGATTTTTGCCGTTATTGATTTAAAAGGGAAGGGTTGCTCCTTATTGTGCAATCTATTGATGCTAAGGTGATATGACCTCCTAATTTTTAAAAAAAAAAACTATTGCCATATAAACCCATCAGCCCTTTTGAATATTCAATCTCATTTTCAAAAGCAAGCTAAAAAAAATGAGTAATTACAGGCTATGGTTGCTTCCACTATAGAATCATAAATCAATATTCTTAAGAAATGATTCTCAAAAAAAAAAAAAAAAAAATTCTTAAGAAATGAATTCATCACCCACTTGGCTACTTCTGTACCCATCATTTGGTTACCTTAGTAACAACACACTTTGTCTTTACTATCATCATATATTAGAAAGTTATTTGGGGTATTAGCAGCATAATAAGAGTTGAAAAGAGCACTAAAAAGCAACAAAAATGTCAATTTTTTGGTGTTAAGTGACATGTTGTTTATGGGACCCATTAGATAGGGACTAGGTGAACAATCCAGCCAAAATCCACAAGCTCTAATACACAGTCCACACATCAGAATCTAATAAATAATTTGCCCCACATTGATGAAAATAAAAGCAAGTGGACAAAAGCCTCTTTGCCTCTTCTCCTACCAATCCCCATTAAAATAGAGCAAAAATCCCCCAACAAAAGAGAAACCAACCCATCTATCTATCTAGCCATCCTTGTCCCATGTCACAATATAATGCTTTTTTGACATGGTCAATGATCAAATGAATAAGAGAGGAAAAAAAAAAAAAAAGATAAGAATCTCTTGCAATTCAAGGGGGGGTTGAAAGCAACTACAACAACATACATTGTCATAATAAATATACAAATTGGGATGATTATGATATGGGGATCTTTAGACTTCCCCACTATGTATAGATAGATAGGCTGAGTTATCTTTTGCTGTTTTTTCCTTTTTATTTTTTATTAAAATGGTACTGAACCAACATATAATATATTATAATCTTTATAAATTATAATAAATCCACATATAGTTATTTACAGATCATGGGATCTTAAGATCTAAGATCCTAGGGATTCCCCACTTGTGGTAGACTCTGCTAGTTGGTCCACTTCCCAACTTTGTCTGGGTGCAACCTTGTCATGGACTGGTGTATACTCCTGCAACAATTTAGCAATTAAAATTTAAAAACCCATTTGACAATGGGACTTTCTTATGTGACCCTATCCAATAATTCAGCAACCAACCCTAATTCATATACTATAATATGACCTATCTATATTCATCATGACTTCAGAGTTCAGAATATGTTTATAAAAAAAAAATGCAAATTTACTGTCATCCTTCTTGTTGTGTACCTCCATTTTCTTGATGAGTTCTGCTGCTGTATCTGCTATTACCACAATATGTCTTGCATTATCTTTTATGAAACCTTCTTCCACTCCTTTATCAAATAAGGCAAGCAACTTGTTATAGTATCCATCTACATTTAACAATCCCACCTGTTACAAGCAATTCAGGAATCAAGAAAATAAAAGCACCCATCAGATCTTTTTTTCTGAAACGTAAGAGAAGTAAAAGATACAAACAAAGACCAATCTTACTGGCTTGTCATGAATTCCTAGCTGAGACCAAGCAATTATCTCTAACAGTTCTTCCATTGTTCCATAACCACCTCCACAAATTATAAAAATTTGAATCAAGATCATGCGGTTTATTAGGTATAACCTTGTGCATGTCTAGTTGCGTTAATTTGAAGGGAAATCTATGTATTACCAGGAAGTGCAATGAAAGCATCCGCATGTCTTGCCATTTCTGCCTTTCTTTGGTGCATATCTGCAACAATTTGCTCTTCTCCTATGGTTTCTCCTGATATCTATATCATGTGGTCATTTAGATTCAATGTTTCCACTAAGGTGTTCATACACATCATATAATATTAGGGAAAATATAGTACCTCAATGGGCATTAAAGCCTTAGGAATTACTCTGTAAAATAAAAAACATGAGCAAATATGTCAAGTTTTCAAATAGCAACCTAAAGAAAGTTACTGCAAAGAAAAAGAAATATACCCAAGAACACGGCAACCTCCATTAAACACAGTTTGTGAGATTAAACCCATAAGACCTACACTTCCTCCTCCATAGACCAACCCAATTTTTCTGTTGACCTAATAAAAAAAAAGTACAGAATCAATCAAAAGGAACATGAAGAACTCTTTAAGAAGATTTGAGAAAACATAAATGAAATTGATTAAACAGATTATATGTACGATGTTTTGAAACTGGTATAACTTGAATATATAAACATATATCATTACCAGCTCTTTACCAACTTCAAGAGCAGCATCACCAAATGAAGGCTTATATCCAACTCTACTTCCACAAAAGACACATATTCTCTTAAACCTTCTCTTCTTTTCACATGTTGAAGATGTCTTTTTTTCTCCTTCCATTATAATTCTGTTGAAAAGATTGTTAGCAGAAAAAACAATGAGACAAGAAAGAGAGCAGAAGCAGAAAGGAGGGCAATATAGCGTATGTAAGATAGAAGCAAGCTCCACTAAATTTATCCCACAACTTTTTTTTTTTTTTTTGGCTGCTTGATCAAAGAATTTTTTTTTTGAACAACATTGATCAAAGAATTAGTGTTGGAGAAGAGCCCAACAAGTACCCAACCGAATTTGCCTTTTTTTTTTTTTTTTTTAACTACTATTATTTTGTTTTACTAAATAACGAGTATTTAAAGTTCATTGCACTTTACGAGTAAGGCAGTAATCAAATAGTAAGGGTTTCCTCAAGTGCTAGATTCGAATTCTACTCTCGTCAATTTAAAAGGAGAGAGGGTTGCTCTTATTGTGCAGTCCATCGATACTAAGATCATATGATCTCCTTATTAAAAAAAAAAAAATTCATGGCACTCTAACTAATTCGGTTTAATTCGGATAAGATTATAAAAATAATAAAAGTCTCTTAATAATTAATTTAACATGATTATATAAACCACGATTTGAATCTAAAATATTGTTTAAACGAGAACAATTTCAATCAATTATAATAATTGTTGGTTTATTATTATTTTAATATATATATATGTTTATAATATTGCTATCTCTTGCAAATCATCTATGTCCAACAAGCATTTAAGAGCATTTGTTGAAATTTAGACAATACCATTATTCTTTGTCTTTCCTTTTGTGTCCATATGAGTATGTTGCTTTTATCCTTTGTAGTTTTGTCTTCTTCCTCCTCTCTCTCTCTCCCCACTTTTGGGAAAAAACACAAAAATGAAGCATTGCATGCTATAGGAAAGTAACTTTGAATTTGATTGGGCTCACAATCACAAATGACAAGTCACTCCCATTCAAAGCTCAAACTCCAAAATCACAATTAATAATTGTGCAACTGTGTATTCTTGACCCTAATGTTTACAGTGAGTAAGACACTTAACCTTAATGTTTCTTTAAGCGCAATCAAATTCAGAATTCTTCAAATCTTATCATGTGTGCCCTTTCTTCTGTTTAGAATTAAAAAAAAAAAAA
>CATIWK010033011.1:0-13246 GCA_949634005.1 Mallotus japonicus | reverse complement strand
ATGCAAGGAAGATCCTTTTTCCTTCAAAGAACTAGACTCTTCAAGCTTAAGTTTCTCCTTCTCTTCTCCTTTTCTTTTGTTTTCTCTTGGTTTTTCCTTAAGAACGTTTCTCTTCTTTTTCTTCTCTCTTTTTTTGTTTTTGAATCATCAAGTCCCTCCTTTCAAAATATCAGCTCAAGCTCTACTTAAGCCCCTCTCATTCTCTCTCTCTTCAATTCTCCAAAAATTTAGGTTTAATTCCCACCAAGTATTTCTCATAATTGCTTCTTCTTTTCCAGCTAATTTTTGCCTCAAAAGTCTTTGTTTTCTTGTTCAAAAATGCAGCTGGAGAAATCTGGTGGAGTTGAGTTAAATGCAGCAATAAATAACATTTATTGCTGCAGGGGACAGGTGTGATGAGGCGGCGCCTTATCACTGTCCAGGGTGTGAGGCGATCGCCTCTTCACCCAGGCCTGATGGGCTTTTGGGCTAGAAGGCTTGGGTTATGGGCTTTGAAGGTTGGGTTAGGTATCTTGGACTAGGCTTGAAGAATTCAAGTTAGGTTCAAGCTTTCAGATTTATTCTAAGAAGGTTTCGGACTCTTCTTGCATTCAAGATGCGAACTATCTTTTCACCGGGCTTTTGTTGCAGGCCCAAATAGAGAGTGTCTACAATATTATAGTTAATTGTAATAGTTTGTAAGTTTATAATAGTTATAGTTAGTTTTTGAATCGGTATTTGAAATTCTTGTAATCTCATGGAATGAGATGTACTAACCAAAAACATTTTGTATCCACCACAATTTGTTTTAAGAATTGAGTCGGGATATTCAAAAGTGGGCGAAAAACATTGTACTTTTTCAGTTTCTTTTGGTTGAATGTAGACTCATGACCAGTGGCAAACAAAACCAGTGATGGCTTTGCGACAGAACCATTATTGCACCAGGATACAATGTACCGTTTTCTTGTATCATATACGTATCACAATAGCTTCTCATTTCACTAGCCCTGAGAAACCTGATAAAAAAATATAAGTACATATAGCCCATGAAACAGAAGGGTTCATTTCCAGTGCAAATTCACGTTATTCTGAAGGTGGATTTACACCATAGTTAACATCAAGGTTATTGCAGTTGCGCAAAGTATCATCTTCTTAGGCTATGTAAGATACTAAGATGTACAGACTACAGAGAAGCAAACGCAACATATGAGCTTTCGTTCGGAAAGTATTCAGACTACAGACGAGCAAACGCAACATATCAGCTTTCATTCAAGAAGTATTCAGGTGCAAAAGGCACAATCAAAATCCAATGTGATTTGGTATACCCAACTCGTGATAATGGCTAAATATGATAGGGACATGTTTATACGCCACACCAAACACTTTCATGAAAACAAGTTCGCCTCAAGGTTACAAAAGCTTATAATTACTCAAAAAAAAAAAAAAAAAAAAAACTACATGTCCTTTTATTCCATGAAGTGAAGACATGTTGCTCAGAAATGGACCCAAAAATTTTTACACGTTTGGTGGCGGCCAAATCTTTCTGAATAGTTCCTCAACTCGTCTTGCTTGATCCACGTAACCATCCAGACCAGTAGCTAGAAGCTCAACTGCTGCAGGCCCCATAGCTGATGCGAGGCCAAGCTGGTCCCATTTTACAAGCTGAATAAAGAGATAACAAATCAGAAAGTCATGTAGGTACCATACAAAAAAGCAAGATAATTGAGAGTTCTGGGAGACTTTGAGGCACAGAAAGAAAATGAAAATAAAGTTTACTTCTAAAGAATATACAGGTTTCCAGTAAGATACATGTCCAAGGGTATTTTTGCATTAAAGTGAGTAAAGATGCATGAGAACCAAGGGAGAAGCAACATAACATGATTCCATTATCCTGTGCGCCTAAACTAGTTTTAATAGCCATTAAGCAGGGTAGGTGCAGACTGAGGTATTTTACAGACAAAATTATCTCACTATCAGTAATTTAGTGCAACCTCTAAATTTCCATATGCGCCGTGCAAATACTAAAATTTAAATTTGTTTGAATAAGTCACTGAAAAGTTCAAAGTATTATTCTAATTTTAGTGAAAGTGAAAGTGAAACTACACTCATTTATCATTGCTAAAACAAAATGCAATATTCTATGACATCATAGATCAGCCTTCCCTCTCCCCATATTGAATTTCCTCTTGTGGGAAGGACCTTGTAAGCAAACTTTGCCACTTACAAATAGAACAGTTCACATCATTCTTCTCATTCAGTTGCTCTCAAACATGGAGTTCATGTGCTTAAAAGAAGAATTGTACTGAGAACAGAAAGAAAACAAACCTCTTCATCACTGAAATTGTAGGCAGCAGCTGATTGAGGTGATAATCTCTGAGCAAAAGAGTACTTCTCGTCAGGAGCAGTGATAGATTCTTTAAGAGATTGCAATACTTTCAGTGGTGCAATGATGTAGTCAACCCTGAAAAGGATGGAAAAAATCAGAGAGTAACAAAAAATTAGCATTTATTTTCAGCTGCCAAAATCAGCTAAGTGACGATTTAAAAAGGTTCCAAAATGAGTCATAATACCCCAAAAGACTGAACAAATCCTGTTTGTTACGAACTGCTGCTGCCATCAACTTTGACTTGTGTCCATATTTATGGATGTAATTATAAGCTTTTGTAACCTACAATAAAAGAAGTTTAGGGGTTCAAAACTAGAACATCTTAGCATTTCAAAGCATAAGTTGTCAATATAAGAAGTCATGAGAATGGAACTTTCCCTTCATAAAATATTTCCTCTCACAATCTCCATGTAAACCTCACCATTCACCACCATGACCCAGTGCATTTGGTACAGAGCATATTAATGTTGTGAGTTTGATTTATTTCACATTTTAAACATCTTACTGTCAAGATTGTTTCATATAATGCTTTAACCAACTGCATGCCAGGGCTATTGACATTGAGAGGTTATAAATTTTACCTCTGACAATCATGTAGACCTGATCACACACACACACACACACATATATATATATATATATATATATTCTATTAATCCTGGCTCGAAGTAGAAAATACATGCAAAATATACATATTTCTTTGGCTGCGCTTGGCCAAAGAAAACAAGCTTGGATACCCTTACTGGAATCGGCATATGCTTCAGAATGAAAACCCCAGGCTCGAATATTGGCTTGGCCCAGAATTTCTCAGGTTTACTAGAAAGATAATATAGCTTAAATTTTAGAGTTTAGCGACAACACAATCTTCTCTCTGCAAAAGGCCCCAGGTAGGCATCACTGTTGCATGAATAACTAATGGTCCCTCGTGAATTCAACTACAAGAGATGTTGGAATACTCACTAAGGAAAGGTTAACAAAATCATGCCTAGATGTCTATCTATGATACCAAAGCAAGCAACGAGTGGATATTCGTTATAACTTGAAATAAATTTCATAAAGCATTAGCTCATGAGATAGAGAAAACCTAACAAGCTAAGCAATAAAACCATTCCCACCAGAATGTCACACTGAGGGTGCAAAAATCAGGAAAAGAAAATCTGTGACTAACCAAAGACAAACCAGGATCCTCTCCTCTTTGTAGAGCAGCTTCTATCTCAGGGTCACCAGAATGGTTGCGAGCCCAATCCTGAAGGATACAAGATGTATCTTAATTAATGGAAATAAATTAAAGACTTGCCAAAATATTTCACTAGTTAGTGAAGAGGGAAAGGTACCCTGAGGCGTCCAACAAAAATCTGAATAACTGAAGCACCAGCTTGGGCTGCAGCTGCAGCTTGAGCAAAGCTGAGAAACATGGAAAACAACAAAAAATCCAGAAGTATCAATATCTATTGTTATCCTATGGACCTTTTTTTAAGACTAGCTGTTTAACTTCATTATTCATCAGAATAAATTGCTTTTGCAACAATTGTATGTGTAAGAAAGTGAAAACATAAAAAATGCAGAAGTGACTGATGTGCAAAATGAATAGTTTTACCAAATTATACTAAAGAAATAAATAAATAAATAAATTATCTGATTCTGTAGATAATTGGCTGATATTTATTACATTTGAAATTAAAGCTTGAGCAAAACATTCAAAATGTTACATACACATAATATAGACATTAAGTTTGGATATGCTCTCTATTATTAGCAACTTATTAAGTAAATATCCTTCAATTCTGAGTTCAGTTCAGATTAAAGCTTTACAGTATTTACCTGTAAACAAATGTCAAGTGAGTTTGAATGCCCTCAGATTCCAGTAATCTTGAGGCCTCTATTCCCTAAATAAAAGAACAAGTGAGGCAAAGGGGTGAAACAGCCATCAATTATCCAGCCTGAATCATGTAGTGGAATTTTCAAGGTTGCTAAATTAAACATATATTCTGCACAAGGACTCACTTGCCAAGTTGCAGGAATTTTGAATAACAAACGCTCAGGAGGAACATTGATTTCATTGTACAACTTCAGCAAGGCATGAACCTGCATATCATGATATTGAACCAACATCATACAGTAAACTAAAAAGAAAAAAACTAAAAGACTAGTTGCAGTAGACTGCTAAAATTTTGGAGTTACTAACAGATAAAGTTTACAAATGCAAACAATAAATAAATGCTCTTCCATGCATTTACAAATATGTGCATGAATGCATTGGATGACTTTGATACAATGATTGATCTTCTATCATTGAATTTCTATAGACTCTGCCTTAGATATCTTGCATGATATGCTCAAATGGAGGAATGTAACGCATGTTGTGTGATCAAAAAGTCCTGATAAGGACTCAAATTGAGTGAATATTATTTAGATCATTTTCCGCTCTTTTGTGGCCAGGTAAGACCATATAGGAAGAATTCAGGACTGCGAAATTATTAGCAACTGTAAATTCACTAATGAGGGGTTTAAACCAACAATTGGAAAGAGGACACCAAATAGTCAGCTTTCAATTGATGACAGATCCACAAATCAAATTGTGGAACTTTAAACACAGATTGTAGAGAGTCTGCAAGATTGCATCGTTTCTACAATCAATCAAGCATGGAGAACAAATTAAGAAATTGTACTGTTTCTACAGAAACATGAAGGACTAAAGAGATTGTACTGTTTCTGCAAAAAATGTAACATGCAAATTCACTAGTTATTTAAGCACGGATCGATTCAGCAAAGAAGTATGCAACTAACAGAAAGGAAATACATTCCAACAATTCTCCAAATGAACAAACTATAAGGCGAAAATATCATTAGCCAAAACTCAATAATTGCAATAAGTTAAAACTCGAATACAAAAATTAGCAACTGAAACTTTCTTCAAACTAGGTACCTTCCTAATAATACCATGGGTATCATAAGCCAATCGTGCATCCACCTCAGTTGATACACGGCCGGGTACTAATTTTGCTAAATCACCTCCAACATTCACCAGAGCCTACAGAAATTTAAGCCGCATTTTCAATCCAATATTCCAAAATTACCAATTTTTTTAGCAAGAATCAAGGTTCAGAAACCAACCTTGTTAGCAAAACAGGACAATACCAATTCAGGATTTTCCAGAGCAGCACACCCTGAATCTGCCAAGGCCATATCCACAGCATTCTACAGGTAAAGAAGGTAATTAGATTTAAACTAAAGGTGAACAATTAATGCCATCACCTCAGCAAACTAAATCCCAAATATCATGCTTACTCTGAATATGGTATCTGGGAGACCTAATATACCCAAAAGAAGGGAAGAGCTAACAGTAGCAGCAGTTGGAGGAAACCTATATTATAGAAACCAACACTTAAATAAATATCACCACAATTTAAGCGAAGATAAAGAACTTAATCTTGGCAACTAAAAGTATAAAAAGAGAAAAGTAACCTTACTTCTCAAAATCATCAAAGATGACAGTATCAGGAACAATCTCACTGAAGCTAGAGACAGCATCCAACTCAGTGCTTGCACCTTAAAAAATTAAAAATTAAAAAAAAAAAATTTCAAGAAAAGAAGCAAAAGGGTATTCAGCTCACATACAAAAGTTTTAAACTTTCAATCCAGACTAAGGAAAAAAAACAGAAATGCAATGCAAATATGCAAGATTAAGAGAAAGAGAGACCGGTATCTAAAGAAGATGAGAAGCCAGAAGAAGCACGAATTTGAGGAAAAGACGACTGGAACTTAAAGAACACAGCATCTGAAGCTCTCGTTCCACTTAAAAGACTGAATCTTCTTCCCTTAATTAATCAATTCAAGCATTAAATCAGCTTCCACATATAAATAAAACTTACATACATATAAATCCATATGCATTAAAAAAAAAAAAACAGAGAGATAACCTGAAGAGCAGATTTGGAAGAGATAGCTGAAGAAGGCGGAGATTGCAATGAAATTGACATTTGGCTGGCTACAATTACTACTTATGAAAATGGGTTTTGGATCAGAGAGTGTAAAATTTATAAAAGAGCGGTTTTTTATATGCAGAGTGACAGATGCTCTGCTGTGGAGACATGTGGAGTTCCCTCTATTGTCTTCAACTATATGCAACTTTTGGATATATTTTTTTGGTTTTATTGCCATGGATAATATATTTGCAGAACTTGAAAAAAACCTTAACAAAACTATTTTCTTCAATAAACAGAATGGTTTGGTTTACACTTCTAAATTAGAATCAGAATCAAAATGAAGAAAAATCAGAACTAAAATAAGAAATTACTTAATTTATTATAAAATTAAATTTGAAATTGGAATCAATATATTTATATATGGAAATATCACAATTATTTTTTGGCAAATTACATAAAAAAATCCAACATATTAAGGTTCTTGCAAATAAAATTATATTCTATTTTTTCTGTCAAATTAAACCACAACGTTTCAAAAATTATCAAAAAATGTTTTGGTTTTTTTATATAATTTTTCCTTATTTTTTATATGTTATAAATTAGTATTACAATTATCTATTATCAAAAAATTGTTTTAAAATTATTATAATTTTTATTTCAATTAATATGTTTATTAACATATTTTAATAGTTATTTTTATAAATTTATATATTTTATTTTGTTGCTTCAAGAAATATTTTTTTATTTTGTAAAATTTAATAATATATGATCAATATTTATATATCTAACCATTTTGTAATTTAATTTCACTTAGAGAATGTTTGATTCGTACTCCAGAATCGGAATTAAAATCGGAATAAAAAGTAATGGGAAAGAGGATGAAAATTTTTAAAAAAATGTTTGGTTCATTATAACATCATTTATCACTTAAAATACTTTCATAATTATTATTTATATATACAAATTAACATTATAACTATTTATATATATTAAAATTAATATTAAAAATATTTATTATTAAAATATTTATAAAAATCATTTATTTATTTACTAAAATGTTATTATAATTTTAAAAATTATTTATTTTTAATAAATATATTTTGTTCAAAAATTTTAATAATTATTTTATTAATTTATATATTTTATTTAAATTTTTTTAATAATATATGATAATATTTAAATATTTAATCATGATTAGTTTCACTTAATTATAAGGGAATCAAAATTCATTACCATGAGGTAGGTGGGAATGGCCATTTCCATTCATGCGGTAATGAATTCCTGACGAACTTTATTTCAAAATAAATACTAAGAATAGAAATAGACTATTTCCATTACCATTTCTGAGTTCATTTTGGCTTAGGACTTTTAATTTTTATAGGAATTCATTTGTTTAAGGTAAGGCGAATGATTTTATAAAACTTGCAAATCCAGCTGGAATTTTATATTGCTAATTTTTTTTTAAAGGGTAGAGTTCAAATGGTTTAATTAAACCAAATCTTGTCACTATGACAAGTGTTGTCGTCTTGTTTTCTTAACAAGTTTGTCTTTTTTTGCTCTGTGATTTTCATTCTCGTTTGTTTTATTCAAATTTATTATGGCTACTACTACTACTCAACCAGAACGTACTCTAGAGGAGGAGTATCAGAATCTGAACATCGCAGAGACACCGCTAGAGGGATTAGTGGTTCCCGACAGTGATGTACAGCCAGAAACGGAAAAGTTCAATCACTATTTTATGGGTAAGTTGAAGACGGAAAGGGCTATTAACTTTATTGCTTTTAAGAATACTCTGGTAGCTATATGGCATCCTTTCAAAAGGGTGTCTATAAAGGAAATGGGAAATCACATATTTATGTTTCAATTCTACCATGAAGTTGATTATAACAGGATCATTAAAGGCGGGCCATGGTCTTTTGAACAAAATCTCTTAGCAATGGTTCCTTTTGATGGTAGTATTCCGCTGGAGAAATTGTAGTTTAATCTGGTTAATTTTTGGATTCAAATTCATAACCTTCCAACTGGATTTCAATTGGAGAAAATTCTAACACAAATTGGCAATTATGTTGGCAAATTTGTCGTCTATGATCCCAATAATTTTTTCAATATATAGAGAAATTATATAAGAGTCAGAGTTTGTATCGATATCGTTCAGCCTTTGAAAGAAGGGATGAATTTGAAGCAAGCATCTGGGGATTGGTTTTGGGTGGAGTTTAAATATGAAAGGCTGGCTACCTTTTGTTTCTCGTGTGGATTGATCGGACACTTGGAACGATTTTGGTAGTTTACATTCAATAATCCTCAATGCCAACAGGAGAAGAAGTATGAGAATTAGTTGCATGCATCGATCAGACGACTTTAGAATCAAATTGGAGAGAAGTGGCTCAGAGATGAGAAAATGGAGATGTCGGAAAATGGAGGGGATGAGCAACTAGGGGTCGGAGGACGGACAGTGACGGCTCAATACAGTTATGGTAATGGGCATCATTCAGGCGTGGTTAATGGGGGTCATGGTGTAAGTTATGGCCAGAATGGATGAACCAATATGGCCATCATATCTTCTGTCCAAGATGGTAACTCCCAAAAATTACGTGAATTATGCCAAGGCAGTTTAAACAACGCAGATCAAGCAGGATTGGTGTTAGTGGAGCAAAAAAGGAAGAGAACTGCTGATGGGCTATCTGATCAGGCTTTTGACATTAGGCCTCAAAATGGAGTGAATAATGAAGTGGATTTCATGAGAGTGGACTCTCAAAAACAAACCGGACCAGAGGTGGGACCTGAAATTCAAGCCCGCCTATCCCAATGAGTTCTTTAGTCTGGAATTGCCGTGGGCTGGCCAACCTACGAGCAATTCGAACTCTTCGAGACTTGGTCTCAAAAACTCGACCCAGTATTATTTTTTTAATTGAAACGTTAGTTAAGTTTGAGAAGGTTGATAGGGTTAAGCAGTAACTTGGTTTTTCGGGTATCTTTGTGGTGGACTGTAATGGGCGTAGTGGAGGGTTAGCTTTATTGTGGCGGGACTCTGTCTCTATAGACATCCTTGGCTCTTCTTTAAATTTTATAGATGCCAAGGTCACAATGGATTTAGTGGGATCATGGAGATTTACGGGCTATTACGATTACCCAAAGAGAGGCAGGATACGTGATTCTTGGAATCTGCTGGGGCATTTTGCGTCTTTGTATACTATGCCTTGGATAATAATGGGTGATTTCAATGACATTGCCTCAAGTAGTGAGAAAAGAGGTGGTTCAACTAGGCCACTGGGTTTGATTCGGGGTTTTTCTCAAGCTATTACTGACTCAGGCCTGTCAGATTTGGGCATTCATGGGTATCAGTTCACTTGGGAACGTGGACGAGGTACTCCTGCATGGGTGGAGGAGAAATTAGACATGGCTCTTACGAATTGGGAGTGGATGGACATGTTTAAAAATACAATTATATGGGCTCAAGATTTCACATCGTCTGATCATTTACCTTTATTGCTGGATTTGCGTCTTTCTGTGTTTATTCCTGAACAGAAGCGGTTCCTTTTTGAAAACTCTTGGCTCTTGGAACATGAAGTGCATGATTTGGTGACTGAATAATGGGCAAAATACGAGAGATCCGATTTACAGCATAAGTTATTGATGTGTAGAAGAGCGTTGCATGAATGGGGTGAGCTCTTTACTCAAAAATATTCTCACAAATTATCTGATTGCAGGGCACAGTTAAAGCAGCTACGGGGTAGGAAAGATGATATGGGCATTCAGGATTTCAAGCAAGCTCAAATATAGTATGCGTCTTTGCTAACTCAACAAGAAGTATACTGGAAACAACAAGCAAAACAAGTATGGCTGAAGGATGGAGATCGTAATACACGATTCTTTTATGCATTTGCTTCTCAGCGGAAGAAAACTAATTTTCTTCATAGAATTGAAGATGAAGTTGGAGAGTGGCAGTATGATAGTGCTCGTATGGGAAAGATTATGACGGACTATTTTTCAAAATTGTTCTCAGCGCTAGATGGAATAGGGAATGGGCACATCGGTATTCAGAATAAAGTGTCAAGAGAGCAGAATGAAAGCCTTATTGCGCCCATATCTCCAGAAGAATTCAAATAAGCTATATTCAGCATGAATCCGGATAAAGCTTTGGGTCCGGATGGGTTCAATCCCGCGTTCTATCAAAAGTTTTGGCATGTGGTTGGAAATGATATGGTTGTACTATGCCAGGAATTTTTTCATACAGGAGTTCTCCCTTTTGGTGTAAATGAAACGGCCATTGTCTTGCTTCCCAAAAAGAAAAACCCAGAATTCATTACGAATTTGAGGCCAATCGCTTTGTGTAATGTCTTATACCGAATTTTGGCTAAAGTTTTAGCAAATCGGCTCAGAGTGGTGTTCCCTGGTTTAATTTCAGAAAGCTAAAGTGCTTTTGTGGTAGGGAGGTTTATTATGGGCAACATACTCATCGCCCTTGAGGTAAACCATTTCTTGAAAGGCAAGAGACAAGGTAAAACAGGTTTTGCGGCGTTGAAAATAGATATTTCCAAGGCTTACGATCGGATTCGTTGGGATTTCTTAGAGAGAATGATGCTAGAGATGGGATTTCATGACATATGGGTTAGTAGAATCATGGAATGTGTGAAATCAGTTCAATATAGTATTCTGAATAATGGGATTGATGTTGGTTCAGTTATTCCATATCGAGGCCTTCGCCAAAGAGATCCACTCTCACCTTTTTTATTCATTATATGTGCAGAGAGCTTTAGTGCTTTATTAAAATAAAAAGAATCTGCTGGTTTGATCCATGGTTGCCAGATTGCTAGACATGCTCCGCCTATAAGCCACTTATTTTTTGCGGATGACAGCTACTTATTCTTCAAAGCCACTCCACAGGAAAGCTACCATGTTAAACAAGTGATTGAGTGTTATGAGCACTTAGCAGGTCAGACTATTAACTGTGCAAAATCTGAAATCACATTCAGTCCTAATGTTGATGTTTCTGTAAAAGAGTCAATTGGGACCATTTTTCAAATTCCTGAAAAGGCAACTCAGAGTCGATACCTCGGTTTACCTTCCATGGTTGGTAGAAATAAAACGAAGATTTTGAGTTTTGTAAAAGAAAAAGTATGGCAGCGTATTCAGAGTTGGAGTAGTAAATTCCTATCAAGACTAGTAAGGAAATTTTACTTAAGACTGTTGCACAATCAGTACCGAATTATATGATGAATGTGTTCTTGCTTCCATTGGAGTTGTGTAATGATTTAGAAAAAATGATGAATAAACTCTGGTGGAATAGTGGTAAAGAGATGAACAAAGGGATTAGATGGACAACGTGGGATGGTCTTTGTTACCCAAAGAAGTTAGGAGGCTTGGGTTTCAAAAAGATTCGTGAGTTTAATTTAGCCATGCTTTGCAAACAGGCCTGGAGGTTATTGTCTGAGCCATTATCCTTAGTTAGTCGTTTGTTTAAAGCAAAGTATTACAAGGATTCTTCTTTTTTGGAAGCCAAGTTAGGTGGGAATCCTAGCTATGTGTGGTGGAGTTTATGGGCGACTCAAGAAACATTGAGAAAAAAGAGTGGTTTGAGAGTGGGCAATGGAGATGGGATTAATATTTGGTCTGATCCTTGGCTTCTTAATTCAGATTATGGGCGGGTGACTACTACTCCTTATTTGGGTCTTGAACAATCTACTGTTTCAAGTCTCATAAGGGTGGATTGCAAACCTTGGGATGAGGATTTAGTTTAGGATATGTTTAATGAAGAAGACAGTGTTCACATTCTACGCAGTCCATTATCACTCAGAGCTATTCAGGATTCTTGGTATTGGCAATTTTCTCCAAATGGCAAATTCTCTGTCAAGAGTACTTACTGAGCAATCTGAGGTGAGTTAGTTCCTTTATATAATTTCAATTGGTTACCTCTATGGCACTTGCAAGTCCCAGTGAAAATAAGGAACTTTCTGTGGAAAAGTTCCAATTGATAGTCTGTGTTCTTTGTTCAAATCGCAAGATGAAAGTAGTGTCCATTTGTTATTTTATTGCCCAATTGATGTTGCTGCTTGGAGTGAATAAAAAATTCAAGTTTATTGTCATAATCATCAATCAGCAGTAGAATGGATTTTTTGCTTGCTTTCATCGTTGTCACATGAAGATCGTTCTGTGTTTGCTGTGATATATTGGTGTATCTGGAGTCAAATGAAAGACTGGGTTTGGCATGGAAAGAAAACTAATGGAAGAAAGCTTGTGAATTTTGCAGGCCAATTCTTGTATCAATGGCAGACAACCTCTAGCCAAAAGAATTTACTGCAGTCGATCGTTTCTACTACAGAGGAGCTGGGTGGGGATGTTGTTTGGACGTGACCAAGCACGGGTTTTTTAAAGCAAAATATAGATGCAGCTCTATTCGGTACTCATCACATGGGTATCGGGTTGGTCTTGCGAAATGAAGATGGTGTTTTTCAAAGAGCTCTCTCAAAGCGGATTGCAGGTTCGTTCACTGCACGTGAGGCCAAAACTATGGCTATTAGGGAAGCGTTATCATGGTTGAAGCATAACAGATTGGATTATGTGGTTATTGAATCAGATGCGTTGCTTGTAGTTCAAAATATTATGCATCCTTCTTCTATTGGTAGTTTAGGATTAATTACTGATGATATTTGTCTATTGTTAAAACACTTTCAACAAGTGTCTATTAGATTTGTTAGGAGATCTGCAAATGAGGCAACCTACTTGTGTGCAAAGGCAGCTCATTCTATGTGTGATCTGTTAGGAATTGATTATGCGAAGGAAACATCTCATGCTTAGTAAGGCAAATTTCAAAAAATTTTGCTCAAACATGCATAATCCTTGACCTAATCAAGAATTCCAATCCCTAGGATCCAATTTGCAATCAACACATAACTAATTAATCATGGCATCACAAACACAAGAAATCAAGAACCTATGATTTCTAAGCTTTGAGAAA
>CATIWK010032955.1:0-11984 GCA_949634005.1 Mallotus japonicus | reverse complement strand
GAAATAAAAAATAAAGAAAAATTTAAAAATTTAAAAAAGAATATAAGAGAAAGAAAAATAAAAAAGAAAAAAGAAGAAAAAATAATAAAGAAAAAAGGGCAATATAAAGGGGGCAAAAACAAAAAAAATAAAAAAACACTCTTAAAAATAAAAAATGCACTATTGTAATTAATAAAAAAGAAGCATTTTGATGTAAACTAAAAGTACATTTATGCAATTTTTTTTTTAAAAAAATAAAAAATAAAAAGAAGAAGTAACACTTAACCTGCACGCCAAAACCATTTTCTCAACATTTCCTCTAAAGAAGTCTTTTTTATTTATTTATTTATTATTATTTTTTTTTATAAGAATCTCCCGCTTTTTTCAACCAGAAAACGGAGCAACACAAGCATGAATGCTGTCAAGAAGAAAAAAAGTAGCAGATATGATCAAAACGGGAAAAGAAAGGTTGTTGACATAGCAGATGATAGTTTTCAGTTTCTTGTAGAATCTACTCCAGATGAGTATGACAGCTTTATTAGAAAATTCATTGTGCATGAATCTCGTCTGGTGCATGGGTTCCTTTATTTTGGGAAAGAATATGTTTCATTACCCATTTTATATAAGGATAAGGATGAAGATGATTTTAAATTTTTCAAAGTAACTTTAGTAGCGAATGAGAATACAAACATAATTGAGTTGATGTTTTCAGCTTTTAATTTTTATTTGTTGGGTTTTAAGCCAATCAAACCGAAACCTAAAGATAATAGCTTGTTCCTACTCAAGGGTGTGGCTCAACATCTAGATTTTGTAGAATCAAAATTTTTATCTATTTCAGACAATTACGCAAGGATGAAAACAAAAAGATATGATCTTTCACTGGGTAAGCATGTTTTGGAATCTGTAGTAATTACTCTGTCGAAGTTCAATTATGATAGCACACATGATGAAATCGAGAAACCAATACTAGTAATCATCCAAATGATTGCTGAGGCTGTGAGATTCCATGCTATTCGGGTTTATCTGACAGAGCATTATGAGTACTCTGTATCCTTACCGAATGAATTAGTCGACTGTCAAAATACTTGGGGGAGTCAAGTGGAGGATGTTTTTGATGATGCATGTGGAATGCAAGTAACAGAACACTCGGAAGAAATAGAGGAAGACCTCCCAACAAAAGATCTCGCAGTCCTCAAATGTGCAGACGATGGTCATTGTCTAGAAGCCAAATTACGGTTTAGGATCCTTTCGATGACTGGTCAGACGAATTTGGAACAGGAAAATTGTTTGTTTTACAGAATATTGTTAACAGAAGAGGAAAGTGTTGACAGGTGGAAATTAATCTGATTGCAAGCCTGATTTCACACAGGTTTGAGATGAATATGTCGTTATTTTCTTCAATTTTATGATTAAATATTTTAACAAGAATGGATCCTATTTAATCTGAGTTTTGATATCTACCCATCTGCTGTCTTCGGATGAATGTTATCATCAAATTGTGCCATTTGTGCTCAATTTTTTTTCTAAGCAAGATAGCAGAGCTCGTTATTATGCTTGTAAAGCCCTGTATAATATTGCGAAGGTTAGAATGGAATAGTTTTTTTTTTTTTTTTTAATCATTTGAATTTTTTCCTTGTCCATATTTATATAGGTTCTTATATGCCGTATCTTATTGATGTGGAGGTAGTGAGAGGAAATTTTATTATATTCTTTAATAAAAAATTTTGATGCTTTGTGTAAGCTTTCAGCAGACTCAGATGCCAATGCACAAAGTACAGCTCATCTTTTGGTTAGGCTGGTGAAGGTTAGTGTTTGCTCTCACCCATAAGTATTTCTGGTTACCCACATTGGTGCATGGCAACCCTTAAAAGTTGACGTCAGCTCATATTATAATGAAACAGGACATTGTTGCTGAAAGTGATCAATTCAGCTATGTTACTATTGGATATGCCTGTCAAGATCAACCAGAGACTTTCTTAAGAGCCATATTAATGTGTATGTCTAATGTTTGTGTGGTGTTCTTTCTATTAGCATTGAAGAATTTATACCATTGCTGAGAGAACGTATGAATGTCCTGAATCCATACGTCCGCCAATTTTTGGTTGGGTGGATCACCGTGTTGGATAGTGTTCCAGATACCGATATGCTGGGTTTTCTGCCTGATTTTCTTGATAGTAACTATTTCAGTTATTACTGCTTCCTTATTGCTGCTTAAAACATTTGTCGCTCACGAAATTCTGTATGCCCTCAGGTTTGTTTAAAATGTTGACTGTTGAGTGATTCTAGTCATGAAATAAGACAGCTAGCTGATTCTGCTCTTTCAGAGCATTTTGACATAAAAACAAAATCTTTTGTTCATTTTTAATTTTCTGACTCGAGCAGTGCCACTGTTCAAGTCCGTAAATTATGGTCGAATGGCTGATATACTGGTCCAAAGGGCAGCTTCTCCAGATGAACTCGATTAACAGCTATCACATAGATAAGTAGGCTCAATCACATTTTGCTCACATGGTTATATGCATGTGTCTACCCTTCCAGTTTGCTGTTAATGTCATTGCAAACTGTTATTGGCAATCAATATCCTGCATTAGAAACCTTTCTTGCAATTTGTTGCTTCATTTATTTATTTCAGCTTTTTATGCTTTTTTGATGATCCAGATTAATGGAAGAATGGCTCCTAGGATATCCATTTTGGAGTTCTTTTATTACTTAATTTGCTCATGTGCTTTTTGTTTAGTTCCAGTTCTCATGATGGATTGTGAGCTTAGCATATAATTACTTTCTATTAGTAGTGATCTACTGACTATCTTGGTGGGTGCAAAACCATCTGGCATGAAACACAAAAAATGAAAGCAAAACAGAGTGATTCTGTAATAAGCAAAGCCTGTCTTGAAAAAAAAAATGTAGAACAAAATTCACAAGAATCCAAAATTTTGAGTTACTCTGTTTTTTGTTTTAAAATTTATCAGTAATTCATGATTTCTGCTTTTAGTCCATAGTCTCTTACATGCTTTTTCGTTTGATTCTTGGACACAGCAAAGTGCTGCTTTCAAGATACTATGTACTCGTTTAGAAACTGTTTCTTTATATTCCTTGAATGGTGATCAAATTAAGCGAACACCTTCAGGAACCTCTACTCCCAAATTCTACATCACATTCCAAGTGGATCGCAGATCTCTGAGCGTTCCTTACTCTGTCGTATGAAATGTGTTTCTATGTTTTCAAATAGAAAGCTATTAGTTTTAGTACGTGTTCCTGTAACATTATGCTTTGAATATTGACTGTTGCCCTTGTTTCATAGAATTCAAATCCTGATGCCGGGGCGTTACTTGTGAATAAGCTACAATGCTAAGACTTGCTCTGACAAGCCAAAAGTTTTAAAGCTATCACTGCGAGCAATCCTCGTTTTTTTGGGAAGAAGAGAAAGAAGTTCCACTCTTCACGAAACGACAACTTTGTTCCTGCCTGCCTGCCTGCCTGAGGATTGAAGAGTTCAATTTTATTAACCAAATAAGCTGAATGACATGAACTAGTAAGAAATATTGGATTGAATTTTCGAACGACCCAGCTACCTACATAGGCTTTAATCTAGGATTTAGTTATACTGTCTTCTCTTCTCATTAATTGTCATTCACACCAACTACCTCTTTTTCACTGAGCATGAAATGAGGTTTTTAATTTCCACCAATTTTATACTTCAAAAAGTTAAATATATACATATGTATACATTTTACTCTTTTTTTCCAAGTTTGATGAGTCAATTTTCAGATCACCTAACCATGATCTTTTTGGTCATTTAGTTAAAAAATCTAAGGAAAAATATATATACAATTTCAAGGAAGTTCACTTTTTGAACGAATAAGTGCCAACGAAGAAATTCTGAAATTTGAGAAATTATTCATACTTAAATCCTAGTGATCAAAGGTGCATCAAATTAAGCAAAGAAGGTGTAATCTCACCTCCTAAACTAAGATCTAGTGCACCCGAATTCTTGAGGACAAGTTTAGTAATATGGTTCAAATTGTAAAATAATTTTGTTCA
The DNA here is from genome assembly GCA_949634005.1 of Mallotus japonicus. Taxonomy (NCBI): domain Eukaryota; kingdom Viridiplantae; phylum Streptophyta; class Magnoliopsida; order Malpighiales; family Euphorbiaceae; genus Mallotus; species Mallotus japonicus. Next base: position 7,964 of record CATIWK010032955.1, on the reverse strand, counting down.
TTTTTTATTTTTGAGAACTGAAATGAGTTCGGATCATTCAGTTTTTTTTGTAAAAAATATTATTAAACTGTATACTTTTAATTTCTATGAGTGTTTATGATTTGATTTGATCAATTTCATTATAATATTTCAAAATATATCATTAATATGAGTTTTTAAATACTTAAAACACTTAATCGGATTATATATATATATATAAAAAAAAAACTCTAACCAAAATTATATAGATTCATTTTAGACAATCAGTTGGTTTTTTAAAAAATTAATAAATAAACATAAACATAAAAATAAACAATAATATATCTCATAAATTATTTGATGAATGCAAAATTATATAAGTCTAATAGGTTCAAAATTATAAAAATAAAAAAATTTCTAACCAAATCAAACCAATTCGATTTGATTCAATTCAATTCAATTTGAAAACTTATTCGGTTTCTCTAATATTTTCGGTTCATTTCGGTTTTATATTTTCTTAACCGTACTTAACCACACCCTAATGAGAATCATAATTGATAAGATCAGTTTTGGACCCTTTCACAAATTTATTTGACTGCTTTTGTCAATTCCCAACATAAATCGACTGCTTTGCCAATAAAATTTTATGACGTTTGAATTCAAAATTAAATACAGGAGCCAATTTTTGTTTTGCAATTGCACCTTTAACTAATTAGTATGAGAAACATACAAAACATAAAAGAAATTTGAAAAGCTTGTAAATTCCCGATCATCAAGAATCCAATCTTTAAATATTAAAATTATGACTATAAAACTAAAAGTAATGCAAATTCTATATTTAATTTTCAAACAAAAAAAAAGTTTTCAAATACATTCTTGAAGACTAAATAATCAAAATGTAGTAAAAATTACCAGCAGAGTGTATCTATCTACTACTATATGTCAGCTTTTCATTGGACTTTCATTATTTTACAGTCCAAGTGTATAACAAATTATTTTTCACATAATGCAATCAATTTCTCTGAATTAAACACAATATATATTCGCCAATTACTCAATTTACAAATGTATATATACCAGCAAATGTTAATATGCTTCACAAATTGGATATTATATACTTTCTGGCATCCCACTTCCCCTATTTCTCTTTACTACATAAAGATCATTTTATTCACCTCCTATAAAGACCATTTTATTTACATTCTAAGTTTTGATGAAGAAGTTACGAGCCACATACAAATTGTACACCAGGTGAATATTCGGAGTTCTTGAACACATAAGGCCTGACGTATTAAGAAAGTTTGGACGAATTTTCAAATGAAATTACTAAAAATTAAAAAAGGAACAATACTTGATCAAATAAATATCTTTTTTAAAAAACCCTAACCTCCTTTTCTCTTAACTTTCTCCTCTCTTTTTTTTAGTCTCTCATATTCTTTAAGCAAAAAGGGGTGATTTTTGACCATTCTTGGCCTGAAATCACCCCTCTACACATTTTTTATTAATTTATTTCTTAAATAAGTGGTTATTCCACATAGATCTAGGTTTATTTTGTGATTTCGTCGTCTTATTGCGATGTTTTATTTTCATTCGTCTTGTTACGGCATTTATTTGTATTTGAGTGATTCAGACGAGTATATTTCATCAGACAGAGATAGAGATAACAAATCAGATGGTCGTCAGTATGTTGCAGAACTGGAGTCATAGGTATTCTAGTCACTATAGTATTATCAAATTAGTAGGCTTTAAACCGATTTATTATGCTATTAACCTGGATACTATTTCATTCTCTATGATTTTTAGTAAATTTGTTCTATGTTTCTATGGATGTATTGCTAGTTTAAATCAACGAAATTACTTTCTTTTCAAAAAAAAAAAAAACTTAGATCAAAAAAACCAAAGAAAGAATTCACAATAAATACAGGGGAAAGGAACCAATAACGGAATAGGCTCCACACGCACTAAGAGAAATTAACATAATGTAATTATATCATGCACTAGATCTGCACCAAATCTCCAGCAAACAACTGCTTATAAACTCATTTTAACTCTTTTGATATTGACGATTTGGTTTCTCATGAACTGTAGAGCACAGGTGAATGTCAACATATAGCAATGGAATGTGAGTCTTGGGGCCTTTTATATCAAGATCAATATAATATCGTAAGAAAGCATGAAAGATAGAGTGCTACCATCAACAAGAGTGCGGAAAGTTAAGGCAATGAAGCACAAACAAAGGAGGAAAATCCACAAAAACGAGTAAATAACTAAGAAATTAGCACCAAAACATCCAAGTTTCTATATGGCAATTAGCAAAATAACAAGTACATAACTTGTGCATATCAGCATATGGTGCAAGATACAGTACTCAAACCTCAAAGAATTTTCAAACGAAATTACTAAAAGGGAAAAAAAAAAAAAGGAACAGTACATGACACAAGTTTGGTAAGATCATTTAACAATTTCGGAGGGAAGAGTAAATAGTAATGATGTGCGATCCTCACTTAATCCCATGCAGGTGTCAATGGAAATTCATCGTGTAATAAGAGGAAATCAAAAGAGAGGGTAATGTTATGATGCACTACATATGCACAAGATCCCCGGTAAAGAATCTTTGCTTATGCTGGGAGTATCAAGGTGGCATTCTAAAATGGTTCTAAGTCTTGGTCAAACCCAAGACCTTTGAAACCATGATCCAGTATAATCACAAGGAAGAATAGATATGCAGGAAAAGAAAAATCAAGCATTGGAAGAATAGATATGAAATGAAGCCCTGGGCAAAAATTGAAAGAAACAAATAAATAGCTTAGAAAATCAGAACAAAATCATCCAAACAAGTTCTACATAGCAAAAACATCCAAATGTAAATAAATAGCGACATAGCAAGTAAATAACTTAGAGATTTTAGTATCTTTTTGGCTTCTCATGCCATTCCAAACGAATTTCGATATTGTTAGCTGCTGAGACAAATGTTCCAGTTGGGAGAGGAATGAAGGGAAAAGTTCCATGCACGATGAGTTTCCCCTGTTGATCATGTAGTTTGGCTTCAATTAGAAGATAGGATTTGGATGGCACAGCTACAGTTGGTTTTTGAAGGTAAATTTTGTGAGAATCTAGTGCCACCTTCTCCTTTGCTTGGAAGAGAACACTTTTAACATCTGGGTCCAGTATGCAAGAGCGGGCAAAGATATGGCCAGAAACATGGGTAACAGAGTGATCCAAGACGCCAACCGACAACACTTCAGCCTCTACAGCAAGATGAAGTACACCATATTCCACATAGACAGAGATGGGATTAGGACAATCCAATTCTACTTCTTCACCAAATACACGCGACCCCCAAACTGATCTAGTTTCAACATATGAACGGCGCAACCAATCAATAGGTTCGGGATCAAAATAAATTCTGCCAGAAGCAATGTTTTCATCCCCAAATTCTTGAATATAATAAGGACCATAACAATCAGATCCATCAAATTTTTTTAACAAATCGACACCATTTAAATTGAGAGCAACAATTATTGCAGTGTCGTAAAGAAGATAAAAGGGATGCTTTAGGTGCGGCAGGGTAATCTCACGTGGTTTCCAAAGAAATCGATGGATTCTGCGTTATCTTTTTCCACCTTGTACAAGAACTCCCCACCTTGTTCCCATCCTGGTGACCCTAATTTGCAAACTTTAATTGCACCGTACAGCATTGAAGAAGAAGAAGAAAAGTTGGAATAGTCTACACGATAAAGCTCTTTCGCCTTCTCATGCTTCTCAATAACGATGTTAACTTTGTACACCTCCAACATAGGTACCCTGAACGTAAACCATGGCACTGCATGCAGTGATGCCGGACATTGTGGATATTTCCGGACGCACTCGCCACAATCACCCTTAATGTTCATAAAAATCTAAGCCCATATGCCGTTCTAAGCCCTTATAGCACGGATCTGAGAAAGAACCGTGTACGTGAGTGGCAGCCGGGTATCCGTCGGACAAAAAGGGAGAATCATCGTCGTCGTCGTCGTCGTCGTCGTCTCGATTTCGCTTTGGATTTCGATTTCGATCTACATCCATCGGTTAATTTGGTGAATTTTGATTGAAATTAGTTTGGTGAAGCTTGGTCTGGTATGGCTTAGGGCCATGGGATTTTGATCAAATTCCATGAGATCAATAAAAAAGATTCAAAACAACAAATTAAAATGGTTTGTTTCAATTCAAGGACTTGTGCGGCGGAAGAACGATAAATGCAAATTTACGAAAAAAAAGGTAATTTTTTTTTTTTACTTTTTCTGAAATAATAATATATTTGGTAGATATAGCAATTAATATTTTTTTTTATAACTTGATATACTTTTTGTCAAATTGTTACTTTGTAAAAAATTAAATCATTTGTTAGGGAATTAATTGATAATTATAGATTTTTTTTTTATAAGTGTTAGTGCCACTTCAATCAATTGAAATTGTAGTTAAAAAAAAAATCAATTGAAATTGATTTTTTTTTTTTCTGAAAAAGCAAACTTATATTAAGGGATTAAGACAAGATTACATCATTGAGCAAAAGTTCCTGCACAACATTAGTAATACTTTGCCAAGCATTTTGACTAGCTTTTTTTTTTGAACAACTAAAGATATATTAAGACTAAACAGAAGGAATACAATCGATATCTCTTTGAAGAAGAGACTGCAGTTCAGTGTTAACAAGGAAGCTATTACTTAACAACATCAAACTACCCTTGCATTTAGATAACCAATCCGCTACAGCATTAGCAAACCTTGGTATAAACTTGACACTAACATTAGTGTTTTTAGATAACAAAAGTCTAATATCTTCAATAATAGCGGCAGCCTCCCAAGGAGGAGAAGCTTGATCACTAATTGCTTTGAAAGCTCTTAGACAATCCGATTCCAAAGTAATCGGTTGGTTCTGGAAATTTTTTGCAAAGTTTAAGGCTTCTCGAATCGACATTAATTCAGCTTGCATAGCCGAGTGACTATGTCCAATCTGCGTGTTGATATAGAGAACCTGACCACTCCTATCTCTGCAGATAAAACCTTGCTTACAAGAGTGTGCTGCATAATTGAAGGAAGCATCATAATTAATTTTCAGGGATCCTTGAGGTGGGGTAGACCATGAGGGAGCTTGCGGAATGGTTGACTGCTGATGATTTCCATCTTGAGCTGATTGTTGGAAAGACGACCACCATTTATGGATGGATAAGATGATCTGCTTGGGGGCTTCTAATTTTTTTTCAAAAATTAGGTGATTTCTTGCCTTCCAGATGTACCAACATATTCCGGACATAAGATTCATCAAGTCGACTTTCCCACTATCCTTCAGCATTCGATACGCTCTTGTCCACCAATTAGTAAAGGAACTAAATCCTATTGATTCAGGCATAAAACCCACTGAGCTAGCATACCAAATTGGCCTTGAATGTTCACAAAGAAATAGCAAATGTTCTAAGGTTTCAGGATTCTTATGGCACCTTTGACAAAGAGGATTAATCTTGCATCCTCTTATTGATAAACCTTCTCCTGTTGGGAGGGCATTTTTCATGCATCTCCATATGAAATTTTTAATCCTTGGAGGGGAAGCAAGGGACCAAACTGAACTCCACTCATAGTGGTTAGCACTGGTGGATTGTTGGTTCTGAATTTCAGCAGTTGAACTAATCTATTTAAGATACCTGTAAGCTGACTTAACAGTATAGAGTCCGGAAGCTTTTAGGTGCCAGATGAGCTTGTCATGAACTCTTTCATCTGTATTTTGGATAGGAATGCATGAAATTGCTTTGATTTCTTCTTCATTGAATAAGCTTCTTAGGATTTGCATATTCCAACTCTTCGATTGCCGATGGATCAAGTCCTTGACATGATAAATAGAACAATTTAGAGGACGGGTAGATTGGATTCTAAAATTATGCAACAAAGGAACCTAGGGGTCTGACCACACATTGATGTCAAAATTATGCATTTTGACTAGCTTGAGAATGTGCAGCCCGAGTTATTTCATGGGCAACAACATTCGCTCGTCTGGATACAAGATAAACCGAAACACCTGGACAGAAACTAGCAGTAGAAAGACAGCTGATGTTGGGCCTGGTCCATAGTATGCTTGTCTGGATAATGGCATGGGAAGGAGCCTGGTCCATAGAACGACAGCTAAGTTCAGTAGGGTCGAGCAGAGATGGACAGTAACTTCTGACTTAAGCAATTGCAGTAGAAGATGTGAGCATATGTCCATCACGCGTGATTGACTCCTCGAGGAGCAGAGATGCCTTAGCTTGATGCAAAGTCTTCATAGTTAGGCTTCCAACCACCGCACGACTAGGCAAATTGACCCAGACTACAGGATAAGAGCACTCTCGGCTATGGTGGTATAAAGTACGCGCCTTCATAGATGACGCTGATGTTGTAGTCTCAATAGACTGGAGAGCCTCCACACAGCATAGAGTAAAATCATAGGTCAAACAAAGATGATTTTGCAAGGTATTACTCCAAAGACCAACTGAATAGAGATCTTCATTTGTTGATATGAGGTCTTCAAACCAAACCTCAAAGCTTTCCTTTGCTATTACACAGTTGAAGAAGTGCAACCTCTGACCAATAGGAATTTGCTAGTGAGAGATCTTCTCAAAGAGATATAAGAGAGTAGCTTCAGTGGGTCGAGCTTCCATGGACGTAGGTAGGTACAAGACTGCTATCCGTGGAGGAGCAGCGTTAGTACAAGGGCCAATCGCAAATAGATTGCCCAACCTAGCCATGACGATATAGCAAACCAAACAAAGAGATTTGCATCTGTTGCTAGTCTTGTTGGAAAGATTTTTGACCCACTTACATTTTGAACATGCTCTATTCTTAGATTCATTGTTGAACAGAGCGTGGTTGACAGACTTAGCATTTGCACCATATCCATGACTAGATCCATAGCTACAGTGTAAATGGTTGAGTTGTTGGAGGTTGGGATCAAGTTCAATTGCCGGAGTGGATGGGTTGTGGTGGTTATGGTAGTGTTGGTTAGGAGGATGAAACTGAGAAAAGGCTAGGTTAAGCACCATAAAACAAAGCAGCAGATGCTGCTCCGCCTTATGCACTGTACCCATTGAGAGACTTTCTCTCACTAACAGATCACTATAACTGGAAAATTTTTTAATTGGTATTTTTGTAAAGAAAAAATCTTAAATTAGAAAATTTTATTTTATTCAAAAAAATGTGAAAAGATTATTATTTTTGTAAAATAACATTATATATCTATCTATAATCTATAATCTATATAAATGTACGATACGGGATAAGCAAAATTATAAAAAAATCTTCGCTCATTATTATATAAAAATTAAATAATTTAGTCATTAATTTACTAATAAAATAAAATAAAATTAATTAAAATATAATTTTAATTTGATTGAAAGTCTATTTTCTATTTTAATTAGGTTAATTTCTATTTAATCTCTAATAAAAATTAAATTAATTAAAATATAATTCTAATTTTATTGAAAGTATGTTTTCTATTTTAATTAGGTTAACTTCTATTTTATCTCTAACAAAAATCAAACTAATTAAAATTTTAGTTGTAATTTTATTAAAAATATATATTTTTCTATTTCAATTAGGTATTTTATCTAATATAAATCAAGTTAGATGATAGAATTTTATAAGTCTTACGAAATTAAATTTAATAAGTAATCAATTGAAATCAACATTAACAAATTTTTTAAAATAATTAATTAAGAAAAATAAAAATGTCAAAAATGTTAAAAGATTGTTCTATAATTATTTGAATAGAAAATTTAAAAAGAACATAATAAAGTAAGACAAATAGTATAATTAAATATAATCTATATATATATATATATATATATATATATATATTTTTTTTTTTTTTTGATAAGCAAAATCATATTATTAATAATAAAGGGAGGGGAAAACCACTTGAGAAGAACTCAAGTGATAAAAAACCCCTCCGAAGGACAAAGCAACAGAAGAAACAAGACCAGAACCAAAGAGAACCAAAG
>CATIWK010032950.1:0-14319 GCA_949634005.1 Mallotus japonicus | reverse complement strand
TTTTTGTCATTTTCAACTACATGTGGAAACCTTATGATTGTGTTTACTTAGAGAAAATTACTATAGTTTTTTAGAAAATTTTTCAAAGTGAAAACAGAAATAGAACTTTGTGTTTACTTCAGGTATTTTCACAAAATTTTCACACTTTTGAAAGAAAAAGTGTAAAATAAGTTTTTTGTTGTTTTCAAAAAATTTTCTCATTAAAAATATGAAGTGAAAACACAAAGTTTTCATTTGAAAACACGCTGATTTCATTTTGATACGTATGTTCTTTCTCTATCTTTTTTTTTTTTTGGTAATATCTTTCTCTATCTTCCTATAAACACATTTTTTGTTTTCGAAAAATAAAAAATACTTTTTAATTTCTAACAAGTAAACATGTCTTATAATTTTTCTATGAAAAGGCAAAGTATTCATCTTCTTTGAAAATTGAAAAATGAAAACAAAAAAAATAATTTTCTATAACGAAACACATCTATACTTTCTTTATTTAATTATTCAAAGATATGAAACTTGATTTCATTGGACTTTTCTTATACTACAGTTGAATATTCAAAGAAAATCTACAACTTCCATTAGTTTGAGTTAAAGCCTATCTTAATCTCATACTTAATACTTTAAGTTTTTTTTTTTTTTTTGAACAAATAATACTTTAAGTTTAAAGCTCAACTTTATACAAACTTTGATTATCCTGTTCATACATAGAAATTTCAGTGACACATCCCTATATTAGAGTCGTTGGGTATTTCATAATGTTGCTTGTAATAATAGAATTCTAAATGATACATTGAATAGTCATTACAATTAATATGTTTTTGAATTTTATTGAAGTATTACAAGTCCTTCTATTATAATCCGGTTTAAATTTTACTGAAGTATGTCGATTTTATATAATTATAATTTCAATAATGTAATTTTAAGATTCTGTTTTTAAAAATATTTAATCATAATATTTTTTTAATTTAATGTTTATTTTGAAAAAAAAAAGATAAATAATCTCCAAATTAATAAAAATATTCACTCTTTTAGTAAATATATTTTTTTCTGATGATCTCATCCATCTCATAGCAAATCTTTCATAAAACATTCCTTTTATGGATTCTACTCGTATTTTTTTTGTTTGATTTTGGTTTTGAGCATATATTTTATTTGTTTATATCAACATCTATTGGATTGACTGGTAAGAGCTGTTTTTATTTAAATGGATCTTTTAAATTTGAGCCGTGATGTATGCAATATATTAAGTGGTTGTTGAAATTTTTTTTATCATTTTTATTTAGATGGAGCAGAATTAGTTAAAATTGAATAGTAGTGGTTCTAAGAATATTTACATTTATTATGTTAATTTTAAATAAGTTATTTATTTTATTAATAAAAACAATATTATCCAAACATAGAAAAAATATATATATTTTTTTCAGTTTTTATGTCAATGCCTCCCAATCAACCAGCTAAGAAAATAGTCCCCATAAGTAACTTAAAAAGCAAAAAGTAGGGTTCAAATCCGCCTTTCTTATCTTTTATATGGTGAAAAATTAACCACTTTAATTAGGTTTAAAAAACAGTTAGAAAGTCCTCTCTCTGTAACCTAATGGTTTAAATAAACATTATAATATGAGATCTTGAGTTCGATCCCCCACTTTCCATTGGCTTCCCAATTGTTAAAAAAAATAGCTAGAAAATTAACATATTTTTGTGGAAAATATTTTGTTGCATAGATAGTCTATTTTTTCTGAAAACAAACATAGAGTAAGGTGATGACTGATGAGTAAAAACTCCTTTTATAGGTCATTATCTAATGCATTAGGTATATCTTGGCTTGTATGTTTTAGCTTGTCTATTAATTCCTTTTGGCTGTGTCTCTATATTTTCTCAAGACTAAAGCAAAAGCCAAAAGGTGGGTAGAATTGTAAAATTGTGTGTTTGAGGGTGTTTCCAAGCAAAATTCTAAAAGTGCTTTTTCATAAAGAAAAAAGCTTTTAGAGTTGGGCTAAAATTTTTTCTAGATGATGAGTTGAGACCAAAAGTATGTTGTCATTTACATCTCAACATGACCCTCTATTGTCCCACAAACAAATACTCTCTCAACTTTTCTAGATTTTGATTTGTTTCTTGATCACTCTTCTTTTATCATTAATCTTCTCCATCTCTATCTAATAATTTTATAATCATGTTTTGCTTTATCACCTAAACTTGGAATCATTTCAAATTATTGCTTCTGATTTTTTATTTTGAACTTATAAAGAAAATTTTCATCTATGCAATGATCAGAAATTATATCATTTTGCTACTAAAACTTTCTGACAAATATTGCTTTTAGTTAGTATTGTTGACTTCTTGTTAACAAGAATTGTCAATGCCAGTGCTACTGTTATTGTAAGTGAAGACTGGCTATGATATCAACAGGTTCCGTTGAACCCAACAAAAGGTCCAATAAACCCAAAACTGAAATTGCAAGCTCGGATTAGTTACAGTGTCGTGAAACAAAGGCCCAACTGATAATTGCTGCTGCTACACCACTGCAAAATTGTAGTCAAGAAACATCAATTCTTTTTTGTACAACTAGTAGAAATAGTTAATTCCAAACATCACAAGAGGGAGAGAATTAAGGGGATGGGGGTTCGAACCCTACTCTTTTCAACAGGATATCCACACCTTTTACCACTTGAACTATTTATGGGGGATTGACGTTACCAAAGAGCTGTCTCTTTAATATTGTTAGTGAAATCTAAACTAGCACTTGTGTGCTTTTATTGGGTTGGTCTTTATTTTTAAGGTAAATTTATTGGTTTTTGATGTGAGGTAAAGTATATTAATTGGCATATTTTTATTGTTTTCCATTAAAAAAAAAACAAAAGAGAGGGAGAAAAATGGGCTCAAAAAGTTAGTTAGGAGTTGGGAGCACTTGATTTGAACAATTTGGGTTTCGTGATGGTAGTAGAGAATTCTAAACACTATGTGCCCAACATAAATTCCAGTTCGTAAGCTGGTGAGGTTTACATGAGTTACGTCAGACTTGAATGCAAAATGCTCTCATAAGTTATCATTATATTGCCAAAGCTTCAGCATAATTAGCAGCCCAACCCAACCCACTTTGTGGTGTAGCTATTGGAGCTCAAGAAATTTTTTATTCCCCCAATAAATCATATGGTTTCAATTATTTAAGGAGTTGGAGTGAGATGAACTGTAAAACTCTTTCAATAGACTTTACTAAGAAAAAATTTAAATTTGTTGCCATGAGCAAGATTCTTTTTAGATGAAATAACAAATAACAATAGTGGGAGGCTGGAGATGGGGACTCAGAACACACGCAACAACTTATTATGGAGGCTGACCGATAGGCCACAAACAGTAGAGTGATGTGGCCATTGTTAATTAAGTGTCTTGAATGAGCTAGCTAGTTACAAGTTAAAAGAAGTAGGTTCAGACAGAACTGAAAAGGAAAAGGAGAATTAATATTATTATTATGAACACTTCCGATGGAGTTGTAATTATGGAATAGTAGATTGAGCATATAAATGTATAGTTGTTGAAGGGACAAAAAAATGAAAAAAATGATTCTTGGATAAGCGCATGGCAACATCTTTAGCCCAATTATGGTCACGTGTAGATTCTCTATTATAATGCGACAAAGAGCTGTTAGATTGCATCATATGTATATGGTGACTTCCACGCCAGATGCATAATAATCATACTAAAACACAACAACCAAAATACTTTTCCATAATATATATCTTATATATACTTTTCCATAATATATAAAATAAGGTAGACCCAATAATTCCCATGCAAACCTAAATGCAACTCCCATATATATCTCTAATCTTCCACATTCTTTTGAGCTCTTAACATAACATTTAATAGAATTATAGTAATGTCGGATATATATTGCATGGCGAGATCATGAGTTCGATCTCTCATTTCCCAATGATGGATGATTTCTTCTTTTTAATCTAAACTGTTTGTATCTGAAATTCATTAAATTCAGATAAACTATAAAAACGTTTCAATAATTAATTTAAGATAACTGAATACACTACAATTTAAATCTAGTAGATGACTTAAGGGAAAAAAATTAGAAATATAATCTCAAGAGTTTAGAGTGTTTTTGTTCCCTAATTATCTGATTAAGAAAACCATAAGTGACAAAAGGGAATTAAGTAAGGGAAGTGAAAAGAAAAGAGAATTAATTTAAAGAGAAATTAAGAAAAGTTCATATAATTAAACCTGAAAAACAAATTAAAAAAAGAGCACTTTTTTTTTTTAATATCTCCCCACTACACAAAACCTCAAAAATCTTAGGCGTGACAAGCCTAAGTGGGGTGCATTATCATTATACTTGCCAAATTCATATTCCTCTTGATGCTTCCCAACAATTTCATCCTCTTCCTCTCATCTCAATCCCTATATCCTTTCTTCCCCCACTTTTTTTTTTTTTTTTAAAAAAAAAAAAAAAACTTTCTAGACAGGTCAACCCCGCATTCATCAACCCCTCATTAACCAATCACATTTCTCCATGTCATCACCCCCTAAAAATTTTCCTACTCAACTCTAAACCCTAGCATCCCCCCACCCCTTTCTCAGTCCAAATATATCTACCATCCCCACCATCTTCACCATTGTTTCCGATTCACTTCCGGCGGACCGTGAACGTTTGAAACACCACGCTCCCTGTTGCTGGAAACTCATCCATAGTGCAACTCCTGCATTTCATTCCAAGTGGTTCGAGTGAATGTGCAACCCGTGCCCACACTTCATGGCTATTGCATGTAGTAGATACAGATATAGTTGCCGGCCGGAAAACTTGAACAGCTTTCTTTAAAACCTCAGCTACATCATCATCATTGTCGTCGAAAATGGACCCGACACATTCAAAGCTTGCATAGCTATAGCCATCTTCTGGAGTAACATGAATGGTGGAGTAACGATCGTTATCGATACCATTCATGGAATATCCACAAGGGTCGAATGCAAAATCACAAATGATAGCTCCAGGATTGATATCAGCAATACCAGTGAGCTTGGTCATTTCTTTACCAGCTATGTCACCGTTCTTGCCATCCCCAGTTGGTTGAAAGAATTTACGAGCCAAGACACGGTCGAGCTCAGTCATGCAGACCTCAATAGTGTAAAGATCATCGTTTTGAGAGATTAGATGATTTTGATCACTGGCAGCGAAGACATGCCAAGAATGAGAGGTCATTTTAGAAGGCATAACAGAAGCTTTTCTATAGCAAAGATTTGAAGGAAGATTTTCCTCGAGATAGATGACTTCTTCTTTGAAACTGGTGTGAGGGAAAGGCTGAGATTTAGGGAAGATGAAGTTACCTCTGGTGTACCTACAAGAACACAGAGAGAGGCCAAGATTACAAGCATAGTGTAACAATGGACGGATAGATTTCAGGAGTTGGGTGGTCCCACATGTCTTGATGATGATCTTAGTAGGGTACACAAAGAGACTTGATTCTGATAACACGTAGGCATCAAAATACTGGTTACCAACAGCAGATACAACAGTGCATTGCACAGCATCTAAAACAGTTACTAATGATTCAAAATCAAGAAGCCTAAGACCCATATTGTCATCCATCATCACAGGGTCATCACCGAAGAAATGAAGCTCCAATCTTTTCTCAAAACCTTCAAATCCAGACACAGCCATTGAAACCCACCAATTGTACTACAATAAATATCAATTTCTTGAAAGTAAAGAAAAGAAATTCAAGAAACAGAAGCAGGAAAAAAATGGATTCTTGAAAACAAAGAAATTCAAGAAACAATTTTTTTTTTTTTGTTTAGGTGATGTTGAGGGAGTGTAGTAGTACTACAGGTGAGAGAGAGAAGAAGGGTCTGTGTGGGATTTATAGGTGGGTGAGAAAGAGAGTGGGGGGTTAGAAGGGGAAGATAGTGAGTGAAGAAGAGAGTAGGGGCATGCGGGTGAGGCAACCAAGAATCATCATTGCAGGCATAATGAAGTGAATAAGATGATGATATCGTTTCAAGAAAATTTTCTTTCTTTAAAAAAAGAAAAAAAGAAAATTAATTAGTTGTGAAATCTTTAATTCTTGCAGACAAGACCAGGGTTCGGATTTTATGCCCACGCGCATGCATTTTTTTTCCCCTTTTTTTCCTCTCTAATTTGTATTGTGTTCTTTGTCCATTAATTGTCACTATATCCTCCGAGTGATATCTGCCAAAATTCCCAGTATAGATCAGTTTCCAGCCACTATATTCTTCCACACCACTCACCAATTGTGAAAAACACCAAACCAACAAGCTTACCCTATAAACCTGACACCACCCACCCATACACATACATATATATATTCCCTCTCAAACAATCCCATATCCATTTATGTATAATAACTTAGCAAAATTTGTAATCAATTTAGTGTATACTCCTGAGAAATTAATTACAATTAGAATTCACTCCGTTAAGCATGGACTTAGTAATTAGGCCGGAAATTAATTCGATTTATGCAAATTTTAGTTAATTCGATGCGTGAAATACAGATTTCGACAGCGAACATAGAAGATTAGACATTAATTCAAAACTAAGGATGATTAAGAACAGCCCTAACAAATAGGAAATCAACAAGAATTCAATTTTGAAATGGGGCCTGCAGGTCAAAATTCAACATTCACAATTACAAACTACTGTGCCTAAGTCATTCTCCATTTTTTTTGACACTTTTTTATGGAACACAAACATAATCATAGGCTAGATCGACTATATGTTTTTATATATGCATGACAACAATAATTATTAGGAATGCAACAAAAAATAAAAGTAACTAATCTAATCAGAACTAATTTTGCTGTTTATAAACTATATCGATTAGGTGTATAGATAGCTACAGGAAGCAGACCAAACACTTAGAAACACATAGAACGAAATAAAAACATAACATTATAATTAATAAACATGCATAAACCTTCAATGACTCTAAAAGTCTAGAAAAATTTTCTGGTACATTACTATTGGATGATAAAAAGGTGAAAACTATAGTATATGTGAAAACTACTTGTTTATAGAGAGACCACCTTGTCGTTTTCAAAGAATTGGTAAAGTTTTAATTAACAAAAAGCTATAGACGTGCCAAAATATCATCAATATATTACGGTAAATATAATAATTATGCACAACACAAACTATACAAGTTTTTGCAAATCTAGAAAAAAAAAAATCAAATAAAGAAAATAGAAAGGAATCAGGCATGGTAGATAAATAATGAGAATATCCTTAAATTAGGGAGGCCCCTCGTACGTGAAATTAAAAAATACTGACTTACATCATGTTTATTCTCAAATTCAGATATATATATCAAATTCAGGTCAACGGCACCTTGACTGACCTAATTTCTAATGCTCATTGCCTTTACTTCAGTAAGCAATTATCTACTTTATGGACCTCGGCAATTGTTCACTCTGTCTCAGTAATTTGGAAGCTAAGAAATGCTGCTATTTTTGACAACGATCCCTCCAATATTCATTCAGCCCTGCGACGGATCTGGACTTCCATCAAAGAGACTGATTTCTTCCGTATTGGGTCAATGTTTAATTCCCTTATTGAGTTTCGCATCCTGAAGCTTTTAAATATAAAAGGGATTCCAGGACAAGCTCCAAAGATAATTTTGGTCTCCTGGCAGCCCCCTCCATCATCCTGGATCAAAGTTAACTCAGATGGCTCTGCTTTGGGATCGCCGGGAGCAGCGGGAGCCGGTGCCATTTTCAGAACCTCCTCCGGACTCCCTCGAGGTGCTTTTGCTTTTAGTGTTGGGTCTAATTTTGCCTACCATGCCGAATTGGCTGCAGCAATTTGTGCAGTTGAAATTGCTTGGGACAAGGGATGGCACAATCTTTGGCTAGAATGCGATTCTATGCTTGTTGTTCTCCTATTTCGCCATTATTCTATCAAAGTCCCTTGGAAGCTTCAACAGAAATGGCTAAGATGTTTATATTTGATTTCCAAAATGAACTTCAAGGTCACTCACATTTTCAGAAAAGGTAATGCGGTTGCAGACTCTTTAGCTAAATATGGTGTTGGTCACACGTCTTTTCAATGGTGGGATTCTACTCCCTTCTTCTGTTCTCACTTGATTTGTAAAGATTTCAGTAGGCAAGGTTCCTACCGGTTCCACTAGACTTTTGGTTTGTAATGTTTGAATTTTCTTTGTACTTTTCCTTTATCTTTAACCTAGTTGACATGCTCGGGTGCGTTTTTTGATTTCTGAACTCCAAACTTTTACTAAAAAAAAAAGTCTCATAAAAAAATTGATTAATAACATTGTCACCATTTGAATCATTAGTGAAAAATCTAGCATAATAATTGTCCAATAAATACAGTAAACATTTCTAAAGCACAAATCCCATATCATGGATGGATAATGACACATAACGCGAGCTCCGATATTGCGGCCCGCAAAAAGATAAATAATTTGTTGGGGCAATTACAATATTATCTCCAATATTAATTAATTTTTTTTTTTGAAATTTTAATTTTTTAATAATTAATTAAATTGATGGAATCTAAAACCTAAAATGCACTAGATGAATCCGTCATGCTATAATTTAAACAAATGTAACTTGTAAATAATTTTTTTGTTATTGCCCTCCATAATAATTAAAATTTATTTTTTTTTTGAAATTTTAGTTTTTCTAACAATTAATTAAATTGATGGAATCTAAAACCTAAAATGCACAGTGTGAAGCCATCGTGTCATGATTTAAACACCTATAATTTGTAAATAATTTTTTATTTTTTTTAATAATGTAGTTATATATTGCTAAATTAACAGTAAAACTTTAATATACTGATGTAAGTAAAAATCTTCGAAAATTGTAACATACCTATAAATTGGGATAAACTTTAGAGATTGTCTCGAAAAAAAATGGCCACATCAGTGTGGTTCTTGAGGGTTCTCACTTCTATTTTTTTTATAGGCTTCGCAAATCATGTTGATCACCGACACAGCCAGTTATGTAGTTAAACTTCTGAGGTTATTATCGGCTTCACAAATCATGTTGATCACCAACACAACCAGTTATGAAGTTAATATTTCTGAGGTTAAACTACAGTTCAAGGATATCTATTTTTACAGGTAAACCATAATTAAAGCTTGTAATAACTCTGTTGATCAACAATTTTCGAAAGCCAAATCATCTGAAAAACAGTCCATTTTTCATTAGTTCATTACTGTTTACCAAGTGTTGCTAATTGTTATGCTTAAGTTTGAATGATCTATAAATTTCACTATGATTACTTCCAGTATCCAGTAGCCACACATGGATTCTAACTAATCTAGATCGAGTCGCTGATATGTTTTGCATTAGTTTGAAACATGAATATTCTGCTGCAGGATTTGGTGCTACCAAACATATGAAAGCAATATTTCTTGTTTTGGGGCTAGAAGACATTTTGCAATATTTTTTTGATAAGGGCTATGCATTAATTTCTTCAATGGTGCTCTGCTCTCTGAGCAGCTAAAACTTTACACAACTATGAAAAACTATATATACATGTAAAATATGTGGAGGACTAATTTGAAATAAACTTACTTTTATTATATCAACGAAACTCTCATACAAGAGTACTTGTACATACTCACACACTAATATTCTCACAAACACTCAAGACACATTCTCACTTAGCTCACTCACAACACACACATACACTAACTTTCACATGACACTCTCACACACCTAATTTACAAATGAGGATGGAGGTATTTATAGGTGAGGGTTGGGTACTATTCCCACCTCCTTACTTAAACCTCCATAAGAGAACCTCCTTACTTACATCCTTCAGGGCGGTGTTTTAACTGAAGCCTGTCGACCACCTTTCTGCAGCCACGATGATAATGTTCCTTGATGACCTGATAGATAAATAGTAAAAACACCACTGCCCAAATGAAGTAAAAATTTGGAATTCCGCCTGATATAATGGGATCGATGAAATCCAATGAAGCAGTGTAGCAAAAAACAAGTGGAACTACAAGCCATACAGTAGAAATAGGACCACCGGACAGCATATCAACAATCGTCTTTATCGCCACGAAAAAAGCTGATGAATTAGCTATTGAAAACAAGTTCCACTGAACGTTGCTCATAACAGAAGTGCCAATCGGATCGTGATCATTGGTGATACTTTTGCTAACATTAGAGGAAGGTGAAGATGGGTCATCCTGCCAAAGACCACGAGGAGGACTGAGAATAGCCTGGTACGTAGCAGTTGCGATTAATACAGCAACTGTAAGTATTCCACTGCGAGTTTGATCCGAGATTCGCAAATTGTAATGTAAAGAGCGGATTGCTAATTTCTTACAAGTTGAAATCTTTTTCTTTAAATATTCTGCACTGCTATAATCTTTGTCTGCCTCAAAACATTTAGCATAGTTTTTCATATCTTCAATTTCATTTCTTGTCAATTGCTCCTCTCGCATATCTTCAGTTTCATTTCTTCTCAATTGCCCCTCTCGCATATCTTCAGTTTCATTTCTGCTCAATTTCCCTTCTCGCATATCTTCAGTTTCATTTCCTCTCAATTGCCCTCGTTCTAAAATATCCATAACTGTATCACCTTTCAAGTTCTTTTCTAAAATATCCATAGCTGTATCACCTTTCAAGTTCTTGGAGCTTAGCAATTTTTTCGAGCTAAGTAGACGGTATTTGTTCATAACAGGGATTAAATCATTCAAAATAAACAAAACCGACGAACAAAAGGTTTAGCAAAAAATGAGGGATAATCCTTTGAAAAGCTTTTTAAAAGTCTCACGACCTGCAAACATTAACAAAGTTTGTCAGTGAATAAATCATATGTTACTCTCTGTTGTGCATTGCGCAGTCCATCGATATTAGTAAATAAAAAAAAGGTAACCACCTTAATTTGATTCTTTCGACTGGCAACATGCAAGACCGTGTTGCCTTCATTGTCGCTCCATTCCACAACGGCATAATTTCCAGCGTATTCAAGCCATCCTAATATGACTTCTACAACTTCCACTTGATTTTCTTTTGCTGCAATATGCAGCGCAGTTTCTTTATTGTCAGTGGTATCTTCAATAGATAAGGGGCAGGCAACCAAAGATTGTACAATAAGATCAAGTTTCCCTCGTTCAGCTGCTGCTATATGCAAAGGAGTTTTACCATATTTTCCTTTGACACGGACAAGATCCCCGTCGACTTCAAGTAGCCGAACAGCAGTTTCAGAATTTTCCCTGCTAAAGGCTAAGTGCAGAGGACTAAGTCCGTCTTGGTTTAGCTTCCTGCTAAATGATGGTTTTAACCTATTGATCTCCAATGCAAATGTGGTATGACCTTTAGACGCAGCAATATGAAGAGGCGTATCAAAAAATGGTGACTGAGCGATCTGCTCCAAGACATAAGGATCTTCCTCAATGATTGAATACAAGGCATTGATATCTCCAAATTCAGCTGCCAAATTCAGTTTCTGGCCCGTTCTGATAAGGAAATGTACACTAAGTAATTTATTTAGCTGATAACGGGTATAAAAAAAAATCATAACGTTCAAATTTTTTTTTATAAATTTATTTCTACCTTTAAAATTTAATAAAAATGTTTTAATTTAATAAATTACTCGCAATTTTAAAACAATGAGCTTTTTTAATTAATTCGAAATTTTAATTGAAATTATAAAAAAATCCACCTGGCCATCGTAAAAAAACACTCATGTACTATATGTGCATCTTTTTGTTAATTTTTTGACTTGTGCTAAATTATAAATAATTAACTAAATTAACACAGGAATTGATTTTTTTTTTTTTTATGTACCAATAGCCTTCATTTAACTAATACTTTAGATTTTAGAATCTTTTATAACATATAATCTATTGCTAATTAACATACCTAAGGAAAATTGCAGAGGTATCAGTGGTAGGGATTGAAGGAGCTGGTTCATCACTGCACAACAATTTCCTAACCTCAGTCCGCAGGTTTTCATCTTGTGCATAGTCCAAAGCTGTGCATCCTTCAACGTTCTTTGCGTTTTTATCAACTTTGCAGCTTATTAGCAATCGTACAAGCTATGTGCAGTATCAAGGAAACATCCCAAACAAAATTAGTTGCATAGAGTACTTAGAAAAATAAATGCAAAAATAGAATTAATGAACAAGTTAAAAAGGAGAACAAATACAGAGCAATTATAGTTGAACTTGCCTGGAGTTGCTTTTTAGAGATTGCTATATGCAAGATAGTGTTTCCTTCCACATCCATCCAGTTTAGAATCCTCTTCTCCAAGTAAGCCTCTTCATGAAAGCCCAATTGAAGTATACGAACAAGGAGCTCAAAAGTTTCAAACTTGTTATTTTTCAAAGCAACATGAAGAGCAGTCTCACCTCTAACGGTCACATCAAATACTGATTTTGAGCAAATGGATAAGAATTGGACCAAAAGATCAGGATTATTTCCTTTCTCAACCACATAATGCAAGATGGTCTTGTTTTCTCTTCCTTTGACACGAACAAGATCACTCTTCTCTTTCACTAGCATGGTCACCAATTGAATATGATTTTCTTGCAAAGCGAGGTGGACTGGGCTAAACCCTTCTGGGTTTAGCTTGGCTGCAAATGATGGCATTAGATTCATAATCTCCATGGAGCACTGGATATGTCCAGCAGTTGCAGCTATATGTAATGGGGTGTGCACAAATGGAACATTATCAATTTGAGACAAAATATTCGGATTCTCTCCAATAGCTGCATAAAGACCATCAATATTTCCTGTCCTACTAGCTTCCACTAACTGCTCCATTTTAAGGTCAATAGCTCAAAGTTTTAAGTATAAAGGCAATGGAGAAGATGAAGGGGGATATACATATATATATATATATATATAATTTTGATTCGGTTCAAATCGAATTAAATTAGTTAAAATCTACATATTTTTATTCTTATTCTGCACATCCAATCCTAGGGTGGTGTAGGTATGAATTTTGATTTCAATGGGCTAAATAAAAGTATAAAATTATTACTGTCTAACAGCATATCAATCTGGTTACTAACTAAAAATATGTGAATAAATATATTTTTTATCTTATTAAATTTTTAAATATGTTCATTAATTATATTATATTTTAATTAATAAAAAGGTTATATAATTTAAATATTGATGGACTACTCAAACTAAAGCAATCTTCTCTTTTTAATTGACATTGATAAGATTCGAATTCTACATTTTATAATGTTCTTAGAAATGAATGCCGTTTATTTACTTTATCACTAATAATTAATTATAATATTTAAAATATTTACCAGTAAAATATAATATATGAAGTAAATTATTTCTAACAATTTATAAGAAAAATGCTAAAATAGTTTAATAGTTGAAAATTAATAAACCAAACAGGTCATCGAATTCACTCGGATGATTAGATTCATCGAGCATCCAATTTTAAAAACAATATATCGGGGACCGCAAACTTATTTGGCCACATTACACAAATTTTAAGAAGTGGTTAAAAATAATGGGCTTTTTGCCAATTTTAGAGTAGTTTTACTAATTCTCAATTTAGGGTGAAAGATAATTAAAAAAATGAGAAAATATTTCGCTACTGGGACTGATGAAAATGCTAAAAGACAAAATAAATCCGTCACTTTTATTGGTGAAAAATTATTTTAAATAAAAAAAAAAAACTAACTCCGCTAATTGAGATGGTAAAGTTGTTGTCATCGTCGTAAAAAGTCCGCTAATTTGACTGCCGGACTTTATTTAGTTAAATAAATAAAACAACTCCGCCCCAGTGAATGGCGGGTCCTGACAATGCTAGAGGACTTACTTGTTTAATTTACCCAATCGAAAGAAACCAAACTTGTCATTATTTATTGAACTTTAATGCTGGCTTTGCCTATTAATTGTTGAAAAAAATAATTCATGTATATGCTTAGGTTAATTCTACAATTGTGGGTGGTTTTGTTGTTCTTAAGTAATTAATTAAACGGTTGGAAATTTTTCTTTTGTCTATTTTCTACATACAATTTTTTAATTAAATAAATAAAATTGTATATATAATAAGTCAGTCATTGCTGTCGACCAATAAGAGGTACCAAATAATTATGCTTATTGTCAAACTAATTTAAAAAAAAGTATAAAAATGCTTAGGGTAGGGATTTTTGCACTTCTTTTGTTGATAATTGTTGCGTTTTAAATACCCGTAAGTGCACAGTTGTGGTTGCAGTGTAAAAGATTATCGTTCCCACAGGGATTGTATATTGAGTACTAATATCTTTACTTATGATCTTAGCTAGTAAATCGAATAAAAGTGATTTAGCAAATAAATATAAAACAAAGCAATTGAAACTAATA
>CATIWK010032917.1:0-15630 GCA_949634005.1 Mallotus japonicus | reverse complement strand
ATCTGTTGTAAGACAGACTCTTTGACAATTTGTTTTGAAAAAGTTTTTCAAATTTAGCCTCTCTTCAACAAAGATGTTGAAGATATCCCTAGTCACAAACCACCTAAATGGCATTTTAAAATGAGGGCAAGTCACAGACATGAACTGATTAAACCCAACAGACTCAACAAAACTAATAGGCAACTCATCAGATGCAATAATTTTAGCAAGGGATTTTCTAATTAAATCCTGGTCATATTTCCAGGTCCCAATTACTCCAGCATCAGGTTCAGATACATTAGAATCAGGTCCAAATGTAAGAAGTTTTTGTCGTGTTTACTTATCATGAGGCATTTTGGTACAGTTAAGCATGTGGTTCCTAAGTGATGAAGTGCCATGTTTTCTAGGTTCAGCACAGATTTTTTTAGCACAATAAATGCATTTGCCTCTTACCAGCATATTGTTCTCATAAATCTTCTCAAAATGTTTCCAAACTGCTGATATGGTTTCAGCTTCCTTCCTTTTTTTTATTGCTTAGCAGATTGCTCTGATGAAGCAACCGACTGCTGCTCATTTTGTTTTTTATTTGCTTCCACCTCATTATTAGGAGCCACAGGTTCGCCAGTAGCAGTTGAACTGCCACTAGCATCCCTGGCAGTGTTAATGTCCATCTACACAAGTCAAAGACACAAAACAATTCAATTAATAACACGAAATAAATTAAGGTCATTGAAAAAAAAAAAAGAAACACAGGAACATAACTGTAAAACAAAACATACACATGTTAAAATTATTTTTATTACTTAAATAAAATAAATTACTTTATTATATTTTTAAAGTAGATAAAAAAATAAAAAATTATATAAAAAATAACCTTTATTTATTAATATATAAAAAATAAAACATACACAGATATTTTTTGTAACTAGATACTAAAAATAATAACACGGGAGCATAACTATAAAACAAAACATACACATGTTAAAATTATTTTTATTACTTAAATAAAATAAATTACTTTATTATATTTTTATAGATAAAAAATAAAAAATAAAAAATAATATAAAAATACATAAAAAATAACCTTTATTTATTAATATATAAAAAACAAAATATACACATATATTTTTGTAGCTAGATACTAAAAAATATTATATCTGTCTGCATTTTAAAAATATATTTAATATACAAATATTCGTATAAGTTTAAAAATATATTAATATATTTTTAAAATAAATAAATAATAATAAAAAAAATTTTATCCAATTAAAATACATATTTTTTTTTCCAAAAAAAATATATACAACAAATCAAGATCGATTGAGAATCTGAGATTTGAGATCCATCCACAAATACAACAGATCAATTGAGATCCCTCCACAAATACACAGATCCATTTTGATCCACATAGATCCACACAGTTTCAATTCAAAATGTGTATTCATATATAAAAAAAAATAAGTTACAGAGAGAGAAATCA
Source organism: Mallotus japonicus (assembly GCA_949634005.1). Taxonomy (NCBI): domain Eukaryota; kingdom Viridiplantae; phylum Streptophyta; class Magnoliopsida; order Malpighiales; family Euphorbiaceae; genus Mallotus; species Mallotus japonicus. The sequence continues at coordinate 14,171 of CATIWK010032917.1, read as the reverse complement.
TACCAACAATTTAGGGGTGACAACAAAAGAAGAGATTCAAGAGCAACCATCGTAGTATGTAAATCACAGGGCATCCACAAGTGATAGATGCATAAAATTAGGGCTTCCACCTTATCAATCTTCGGTTTCAACGATTATAAAACATGCAATCACATCACAACAGAAATCAAAAAGTTAACGAATAACCCAAAAAGACAACATATTTATATAAAAAACATACATGCAATAACATCTTAAACAAAAAATTTGGAATTTTTACCAAAGAACTCTTGAATCTATGTGATTTGTCACCCCTTACATTTGTTTACACTTTATATCAAAAGATTTACAAGATCGATGGACAAAAGAAGGAGGATAACTGAAACCACACACGTCTGGGATAGTACACTATCAAAGGTTGAAAATAGTGCAAAATAACACTTAAAATGAAGAGATTTAGTTTAGTGTTAGAATGAACAGATTTAGGATTAGAATGAAGAGATTTGAAGATTAAACTAAGGGATTTAGGGTTTACAATGAAGGGATTTAGGGTTAGAGGAGACTGGAGAGGCGAGAGGTCAGAGGCGGCTGGAGAGAAGGAAAGAATGAGAGTGAGTGAGAAATGAATTAAGTTTAGGGTTAGAAAAGTTTAAGATGTATATATAGGAATTGGTGTAGGGCGTTAAACGGTAACGTTTCAAATGTGTGTGTGTGTGTGTATATATATATATATATATTATTAAATAGAATATCGGGTATTCGGGCGGTTCGGGTTTCAGAAACCTTACACCGAAACCCCTTTTTTACCTCTCCCTGCCACCGACCCGTGTCCCTCTATCCGTTTTGGCCGAACCACGTTTCTTTATCCAGGTCCGGTCGGTCCGATTTTGCAGGTACGGGCAGTTAGTGCACACCCCTACTTAAATGGCACACGTCAGCATTTTACAGCTAGAATCAGGTTGCCTGCGATCGCACTTGGATCTATGATCATAGCAGAGGAGCCTGGAAGGGCATTAAGGTACCCACGATCGTTGCACCTCTGCGATCACCAGCAGCTCAACCTCGAATGCTTGCTTGTCTACATCAGGCTATCTGCAATCACCATAGAAAGTCTGCTCTGGATCCTCTCCTCTACTTTTAGCTCTGTTTTGGCTCAAATTCACTCCTTTTGCACCAATCACCCCTTATTTTCTTCTTTCCCCTAAAAAACGACTCTAATTTAACTATACTAAATGAACCTAAAAACTCTAAAAGCATGCTAAAATGGATAATAAAACTACATATATTTACAATGTATTGTATCATAGAATTAGATGGTTGACACACAAACCAAGTATAAAATATTTGTCCAATAAAAATAAGGTAAATCGCATCTTGACTCTTTTATACTCTCAAATTTTTTCACACTGTGTCATTCTATTAAATTTTCGACAAGATTGCACCTCTTCACTTTCAATGTTTGGCATATTGCACCTTTCACTCTCAATTTCTAGTATATTGAGCCCTTATTAGAAAATTAACAGTTAAAAAATCCAAATCAGTCCCTATAATTTTATAAATTTTCTATTTATGATTTTTTAACAATTGAGTCCATAAAAATTACTAAAATAATTCTATTAAACTTATTAAAAAGTTCAAAAATTATAAAATTTTTATATTATTAAGATATCTATCATCTATTTTTAATAGATTTATAATAGTAAAATATATATAGTTATAAAAAATTATGACAAATCTTAATTGGGCATTAAATATTTATATAATTAATACAAAAATGTGACAAAAATTATGCTTAGTAAATTTTTAATTAATAAAAAATATGTGAGATATTTAATAATAAAATAGTAGTGAAAATTATAAATTTAAATTTCATAACTTTAAAGATAATATTATAGTAAATTAAAATGTCCCATACAATTACTTTCTTTTTCACGAAGTGAAGTACACTTTGCTAATAACCACTGTTAAATTATAAAATATACTCTCATTTTATGATGATAAAAATAAAGTAAAATAAAAGTAGCTAAAAAATAAAATCACCCCAAAAATCTCCATAAAATAATATTTTATTTATTTAAAAAAAACTTAATTAATGGAATTATTAATGTATCAAACATTAATTATAAAGGAGATGACTGTATGCAAAAAATATTTTATTTATTTTTATTTGACAAATAATATAATTTTCACTAGTATTTATTTATTAAATAACTCATGTATTTTTTATTGATTAAAAAATTATTATGTATTAATTTTGTCATATTTATGTATCTATTAACTATATAAATATTTAATATATAATTAAAGTGTGTCATAATTTTTATAACTATATATATTTTTACTATTGTAAATCTATTAGAAATAAATGATTAACATCTTGAATATGTAAAAATATAATTTTTAAAATTTTTAATATAAAAACAAATCCCTAACGGATTTGCGCGCGACACTTCTCTTTGTGGTCTTTCAATTGCAAGAGAAAATGCGGACCAGAGACCATAACAAAGGTTCTTTCTTCTTCTTCCTCATTTTTAGTTTTATTTTTGGTTTATTTGTAGCTATTTCTCTATACTTCTGCTTCTAATAGTATACCATTCTGTTTTGTTGCTGAAAAATTGCAGCGAAATTGGGTCAATCTGGAGAAAATTTGGCTGACATTTCGATTGAAGGAGTAGATAAGCTTGTGCGACGTGTGCGTCGTGGTGGTGGATCATCATCATTACCGAGAACAAAAGGAAATGATGGCAAAAAAGTTGTGGAAGAAGAAGATACCAGAGTTACATGGAGTGAAGTTGATGATTCAAGAAAGGAAATTGATAGCCTGAGCTTTCCTAAGTCGAAGAGGATGGATAGTGATGATGATGATGATGATATTGATTGGGAAGATGGTTTTAAATCAATGCTGGATTCTGCAAAGGATAATTTAGGTGGTGGTTTGACTATCGAGTTTAGTGAGTCTCCTGATTCTGTTAAAAAGAAGTCTGTTCGTCGAGCTACTGCTCAAGAAAAGGTGAAATTACATTTCTTTTCATAGCTTTGTACACGGGAATTTCTTGAATTGATGAAAAGGTCACTTTTTTATTAAAAGAAAAAAAAATTTACTTCTATGTCTTGCAGGAATTAGCAGAGCTTGTACATAAAGTTCACTTGCTTTGTTTACTTGCTAGGGGGAGACTAGTTGACAATGCTTGTGATGATCCTCTTATTCAGGTTGGTGGTTATGTTTTTGTATCTTCATATCCTACTGCAAAATGTTATCTTCAGATTTCTAGCTTGTTTGTTTTCTGCTCAATACCTGTTGTGCTCCCTTAAGTCTATATATAGATTATGACAACCAGCTGCATTGTTAATTATTGTAACCACCATTGCTTTTCTTGGTCAAATTCTGTTCTACACTACTTGCAATAGTTTTATTATTGCTTGCCTTTTCAATAGCCAGCAGACTACTTGTGATTCTTGCTTTATTTCCTCCATTCTCCTCCGTTTTTCTCTCTCTTCCCCTCATGCACACAAACACACGCAGTCTATGATTATTCTTCAGTCCTGGTTATACTGAAATAGCACAAAGAGATTAACAACAGTTTCTTACTTGTTCAAAAATTTATAACCGATGGCAGGCCTCTTTACTTTCTCTGCTTCCAGCACACTTGTTGAAAATATCAGAAGTCTCAAAACTCAAAGCTAGTGCTTTATTGCCCCTCATCTCTTGGGTATGGTTACTTTTACTATTGCATGGTACAAGCTTTCTTACATTTTAAGTTCATTAAAAATCATTAGTTCTGTTGTTTATTAAATTCCTTAAAACTTGCAGTTTCATAATAACTTTCATGTTAGAAACTCATCTGGGGAGAGAAGATCATTTCAGTCAGCTTTGGCCTTTGCACTTGAAACTCATGAAGGAACTCAAGAAGAGGTAGTGGCCTAGTTTATTATTTTGGAATCTGCTTCCAGATTGTATATTGTGTATTGCATTTCATGTAAAATCTTGTCATCTGAATAACATCTTGCATATATTGAGGATAATTAGTTAATGCACGAGAGTGCGTGTGCAATGTCAAAACATGGAAGCTGTCTAGATTGATTAATTTATTCCAAATGACATGGTACTTTGACTCTTTCCTAATCTATATATGTATGTTAGATAGAGACTGGACATGTGTGTATGATATATTGGCACTTCAAGTCAATCTTAGTGGAAGAACTCCTGAAAATTTGGAGAACAGGTAAGCCTTAACACGATCCTAAACTTGACAAATGCTCTTGTTTTAGTCACATAGAGTGAACTACAATTTGCATCTGCGGAGCTAGATGCTGTTGGGATTCAGGAGGGGAGGATAATAAGAAAAAAATAGATTGACATATTCAAATGTTTAGAATAGTTCAAGAGTTAGTATGTTCCATGTCCAGCCAACATGTTGGCAAAGGTACCAATGCCAAACTAATGTGAGACTGACAGGAGATGACTGTAGTTGTAACAATATCATACAAGTATCATTAATTTATTGACCTAATACATACATATATCTCATGTTATGTAATGCCCACTAAAAAGAAAAGAAAATTCATGTAATCAAAATTATATTGTGCACTTTATTACTTATCTGTGCTTCCACCACGACCACTGCCTAGTACTGCTGCTGCCTCTTCCACCACTATCACATTCTGCTGCGAAACTAAATATGGGAATATATAATTTTCCTTACGTTACATTGATCTTCGTCTTGTGATATTGCAACTGCTTTTGACAGCTTTCTCTAGATTATTCAAGATTTTCATTCATGATGCATTCATTTTAGTTAGTTTCCTCCAATATTTTGTTGATTAGAATTTTCCTGCAATTGCATTTTAGATACCCATATTTTTCTTGTGGAATTACTCTTATCCATATCATGTTACCATGTGATGCACCTTTTATCCTCACGTGTTTCATGTGTAGATTGAGATTAGAATTGCTATACAAGGTAAATTTGGTTAAAATTTTTTAATATGTAATGATTCATACATGCAGTAGCTCTTTTGGAATTTAATTTTTTTAATAGAATTTTGAATGCCAATAATCATTGGATATAATTTATATTTCCAAAGTTTTTGGCGCACAAATTTCACCATGTAGGAGAAGAACAACTATTTTGTGGACTTGGAATAACTTTTCCATTTCTGTTCTACTCCATTATGGAATCAAGTCCATGCATAACTGGAACAAATTTACGGATTAGATGTGGTGCTTCTTTGTGGGTGGGATCAACAAGATATGAGTATATTAATCGATTAAAAGGTTTTGTTTTTGGCAGATTGCAGCATTGTCTGTGGCACTGTTCAGAGCTTTGAAGCTTACCACCCGGTAAGGTGTTGCAGTAGAATGGTATATTGTGATTGCTGGTGTATAATGTTCTTGCTAGTTATTGCTAGTTTCATTGTGATGAATTTCTAGATTTATCAGTGGTTCAGCACAAACATTAGCCGCTTTCTTCTTCAAAATTATCACTGATTTCTTTATTTGTTTCTGATTTCACTACTTATCTGCCATGGAAATTTTTTTTTACTGACCAATTCAACTTTTACCAAGAGATGCCTACTCCTGTAGCTTTCATTTCGAGAAAACAAAAATTCGTGAAAGTGCACTAGTTTCATGATTCTACATCTGATTAATGGTGGAGTATTTTACATCTAGCAAAGACTTAGGTGGTAGTTGGAGAAATTTAGTAGGTGGTTTTAGGTTTTCTTCTTGAAAACTTCAAGAGTCTCATAAGCAACTGCATGTTAGTTTTTTTCAGCTCATTTAAGTAAGACAATGTAAAAAATTAAGGAACCATATAGTTATTATCTTTCTGTGAATTCTGCAGCATGCTTTTATTGTGTAAAACATAAAGTATACCTTGGGAACTATGGCTTAATGATTCTTTTAGGAGGAGTTATTTCTTAGCATGCTGATTTACTAAATCTGTTATTTGTCACACCTAATCATCGGATGTATAATCACATGGGCTCACTCATTTTCTATGATTGAGAATTTGGACAAGAGATTGTGTTTCTTTTAATAGTTGTCTAATTTGAGCTTTTTATTTAAATATCCTCAAGTTTCTCTTAGTAATTTTATGTTGTATTTAGGTAGTGCAATAATATTGAAATTTCTGCCGTCTTTGCATAAAGATGCGACTGGCAGTATGCATCCGTCTCTTGGTTCTCTTAAAATTTTTCTCCAAACTTACCTCTATTTTAATATCTGGAGGTGGATGGTTATATATATATATATATAGATCTTAACTCACGCATTATATATATATATAGATCTTGACTCACGCATACTTGTTTTCAGGTTTGTGTCCATTCTAGATGTTGCCTCCATAAAACCTGATGCTGACCAATGTGAATACTCAACTCAAGAAACAAGCAAACTGCATGGAAGAATTTTCAATACTTCAACATTGATGATAGATAGACCAAAAGAGGTTCCCATATCTCCTGTTAAATCATTCTCATGCAATGAGAAAAATGATTCCTGTGAAACTTCTATGGAGGTTTCTCGCATGAGTAAAGATTGCTACCCAAGAAGCAATGAAACTCACTGTAAAGCTCCTCCTGCTACAGTTGAATGGGAAAATCGAATGACAGATTCTGAATCTTGCAATAGCTCAAAATCTCAGGGTTCAAAGAGGAAAGGTGATCTTGAATTTGAGATGCAACTGCAAATGGCTCTCTCTGCAACAGCAATTGAAACTCCTCAAAGTGGCATGATATCAGATGTAGGAAACTCAGTCAATGATTCATCAAATATCTCTTCTTCTTCATTTAAAAGAATTAAAACAGTTGGAAGTGAAGAATCTCCTTCCCTCGGAATATCAACTGCAATTGGATCAAGAAAAACAGGATCTCCTCTGTATTGGGCAGAAGTATACTGCAGTGGCGAAAACTTGACTGGAAAGTGGGTTCATGTTGATGCTGTAAATGCAATTTTAGATGGAGAACAGAAGGTTGAAGCCACAGCTGCTGCATGTAAAACATCTTTGAGATACGTTGTTGCTTTTGCTGGGCATGGTGCTAAAGATGTGACCCGCAGGTTATGCATCTTCTGACTTGACATTTCTTACGCACATTCATAATTTCAATGCATGCTCACATTTCCTTTATTTAGAAATGAAAAAAAATATAGCCGATTATCTGTCTACTGCAAGAGGATATAACTTTTTTTTTTTTGGGTTTATTTATTGAAATACCTCAACCATGACAATTGATTTGTTAGATTGGTAGAATGTGCTCACGAGACCTGCTGCAACCCTCACTAAACTCCTCCTTTTCACTTGTGCTGAAGTTTCTTCATTTCTAAATTCATTACGATTTGCAATTAAATGCACTTGTTGATCTGCTTTAATGAGATATTGGACTAACTTTTTCTTCCATTTACAATGCTTGTGTGTCAGGAAACTTTGATATCTTGTGATTCTTGGAAAGACAACTATGCAAAAATGACAGATTTTTCTTCTTTTTCTTTTAATGCTAGTCCAAGAAAAATCTTTGCGATCTTCTAGTTACAAAGGACAATAGAAATGCTCAGTGAGATTATATAGATTATTTCCAAGTTTCTCCTGATCAATGCCCAAGTATTTGTTCTTCTTTTCCCTATTTTCTGGTTTTCTGATCTTCTTGTTTATTTTCCTAATAGGACTGCTGTTACATATTAGAAAATGTTGTTTAAAAATTTTATACTTCTAGAATAATGGATAAAGAGGTACTGAAATTATTCATTCATCTCAATCCATAAAATATAATATGATGTTTAATGCAGGTACTGTATGAAGTGGTACAAGATAGCATCACAACGAATTAACCCAATTTGGTGGGATACAGTGTTGGGCCCACTAAGGGAGTTGGAGTCAGGAGCTACTGAAGGTATGGTACATTTTCCAAAGAACCATGGTGACGCTTCAAATGGATGTGAAAATGAGAAAGCATCAGGAGTACATGATCGTCCAAAACAGGATAATATTCCAATCCACACCGACTTGTCTGGCAATTCTAGCTCCTTGAAAGGGTCTGAAGTCCTTGAGAAGAAAGTAGATGTAGGATCTTCTTGGGGGAATTCTTTAGTTGCAACTAGATCCTCTCTTGAGGATATGGAGTTGGAAACTAGGGCACTAACTGAGCCTCTCCCAACTAATCAGCAGGTACAGTGATCAATGTGCAAGTTAACATGACATCTAAGTTACTGTGCAGAACTCAGAGCTTCATTTTCTATACGCAGGCATATAAGAATCACCAACTATATACTATTGAAAGATGGCTTACAAAGTATCAGATACTTCATCCCAAGGGTCCTGTTCTGGGATTTTGTTCTGGTCATCCAGTTTACCCTCGTGCTTGTGTACAAACACTCAAAACAAAACATAGATGGTTGCGTGAAGGACTGCAGGTTAAAGCCAATGAATGTCCAGCAAAGGTTCAGTCTGGCAAACGTTAAATCTCTGTTTTAGGTTTATTTTAGGTTTATTCTTTTACTGCACAGTTGAGTTTTCTGTTGTAATCTATTCATAGATAGAGTCTTTTTCCTTTTTTTTTTTTCCTACAGGTATTGAAACAATCTGTAAAGCTTAAGAAAGTAAAATCTTCAGAAGACGACAACTGTGGTGAGGCAGATTCTGAAGGAAGTGTTGAACTTTATGGGAAGTGGCAACTAGAACCCTTGCAGTTGCCCCATGCTGTAAATGGCATTGTGCCAAAGGTGAATTCCTGTTGAGTTCATTGTTTAGATACATTTCATGCTGGACAGTGCAATTAGTTTTTGAGCCATCTTTCATTTATTTTTTCCTTTGTTAATTTTTTTCTTACCTTTCTAGTTCTTCTCCCACACTCTAAAATGCCACGAGTAAGTTGAAGACTTTTCTTGGTCAAGTAGTTTTAGTGCATATCTGATAAAAGATAGGAATAATTTATTTCAGGAAATTTTTTGTTCTCAAATATAATTGTCTGCATAGGACCATGAGACTGATAAAATTTTCCTGAATAACTGGAATTGCTTTTAAAAGGTTTTATAGAGCCAGTTATGACTATTATGCTAAGAAATATTATACAATTCATTGACTGTTTTATGCTATAAATTATTTACAGTTAAAGCCCAGTTTCTGTAAAGCATATAATGTAAATATGGGTTTTGGCAAAAGGGTATGTGGAGGTGCAATACAATCTATGTCCATTGGCTTAAAAACATTTTGTTATCGTGGTTATTTCTATCGGATTGTCTGTTAATATGACTTCTACACATGGTACTTGTTTTTGGAGCCATTTATTCAGTACATTTCCAAATTGAATTTTCTTAACATATTAGATGTAGACCGATTTGGTTATTTGTGTATTTGTTAATTTTTAGTTTAAATGAAACTGTATCGTCATTGACTGGTTAATCTGAATTGGATTTTAGAATGAGCGTGGTCAAGTTGACGTGTGGTCTGAGAAGTGCCTGCCACCAGGGACCGTCCACTTGAGGCTGCCAAGGGTATTTCATGTTGCCAAGAGACTGGAAATTGATTATGCCCCTGCCATGGTTGGTTTTGAATTCAAAAATGGTCGATCTGTTCCCATCTTTGAGGGTATTGTGGTGTGCACCGAGTTTAAGGATGCAATTTTAGAGGTAAATGTAATTGCTACTTGTGGATGATTTGGCATTCTTGACTTAAAAAGCATCAAATTGAATCACATTGCTCCTTGGATTGTTCATCATATTTTAAGTCAAAATTTCAACTTTGAAGGTGTATTTCTTTACCTCAAACCTTAAATGACATGAAAGACTATTTCTATAACTTTAACATTTGTTGTAGTAAAAAAAACATTTGTTGCAATCTATATGTGACTATAGTGTCCATAACATTTTTGGTCAGCAATCCAAGATACTCCTGATTTCCTCCAACTGGTGACAGTATGTATTCTTTTGTCTTTAAATTTTTGAGACTGAAAATTTTTGTTGTTCATCTTCCAGGCATATGCTGAAGAAGAAGAGATAAGAGAAGCTGAAGAGAAGAAAAGAAATGAAATACAAGCTCTTTCTAGGTGGTATCAACTGCTTTCATCAATTATAACTCGGCAAAGGTTAAACAATCGTTATGGGAACAGTTCATCGTTGCAAATGTCAAGCAGCATCCAAGATGGAAATAATAAACCAGAAGCACATGTTCACAATGAACCCAAAAAGCAGTCTCAGGGATGCCAGAAAAAGGACAGACAGATACCCATATTTGATGTTCCATCAGGGGTTCTAACAGAAGATCACGAGCATGTATTTTTGGCAGAAGATCAGAGCTTTGATGAGGAGAGTCCAGTGAGGACAAAGCGGTGTCATTGTGGATTTTCAATCCAAGTGGAGGAGTTATAGCTCCAGCAATGCAGATCCACCACTATATGATGGTTCTTGAAGAAACCTTATTCAAGATCCAATCACTATAATTTGGTAGTGTTTGTGGCTTCAGGCTTCCTATTATATATATATATTTGAACAACTTATCATTGTATTAAAAAAGTCAACTTGAGTACAATAAAAGACCCTAGTGGATAACTAGAAAAAGAGATAATTACATAGATATCACTAGAAGGATAACTATAGGGTAATATCTCACTTAACTAGACATCACTAAAAACAAATTTGAAAATAGGGTCAAGAAAAGATAAAACATCAAATAGAGCCTACAGAATAGCTATACATAGATACCATAAATAGAAGAGCAGCTTCAAGCTTATGAGCCTGTGGGTTTTCATGAGGGCTCAAAGATGAATATTTTGCTTTAATAGACTGATAAGAAGGATTGTCATCAAAGGCTATGCTAATAGCGCAGAGAATCTATGTCATGTGGCCAGTTGGAGTGGCTTGGGTCTGGACACTAATTGATGAAATCACACCAGAGTTGAAGTTAGGCGGGCTTATCCTAACTTGGATAAATGTTTGACTCACTGAAATTGGTCTTGGGTTGATGCTCATGAATGAGAAATGGGCATAATTCAAATCGAAGCTCAGACTCATCTTCTAGCAATTTCCTTTGCCCATGTAAGCCTAAAATAATAGTGCTGAATTTATCTTGAAAAGGGGAAAGATGGTTACTAACACACTTGGCTATGAGGTCTTCACGCGAAGTCTCTACTACTAGACTTCTGTCCACTGTACAACTAGGGGATTTAACCCAAGCAACATGAGAAGTACACTCTCGATTGAGGTGGTGTAGGGAATGCGCCTCCACAGAAGAAGAACTTGGAGCTGATTCTGTAATCTCATGAGGCAAGGCGTGAAGCCAAAGACCGTCTAAATACAGAGCTTCATCTGTGAATATAAGATCTTTAAATATAACACCAAAACTTTCCTTTGCATTTCAAGGTTGAGATGGTTTCAAGATAGACTCATAACTTGAATATAGAGTTTAGACAACTTGACCATGAAGTTGTTTTCCAAGATTCGTACCTGAACTTGAGATTCTGCAGCAAATCTTCATGGTGGAAGTGATTGCAAATGAGCTGGTGAGAGTGATTGAATGGGTATCAGGTAATAATAAGTGGGACCATGGGTGTCTGGATCATGGCGGAAATGTGGTATAGTTGAGTTTACAGGTGAGTTAGTAATCGGGATTGAGAACATGGTTGACTAAATCATGATGGGGATGGTCTGGTTGAGTTACTATAACGCTATACATATAGCAATATAGCAACGAAAGCTGCATAATTACATTCACTTTAGCCATGGCAGAGCTCAAGCACAGAGAGAATATCACTCATATCTTATCTACATCATAATTGATGCTGCCTGTGAGGCTTCCTATTATATTTGAACATTTAAAGGCATAATATTTAGTTCTGCACAGATGGTCAATTTAGTATAATACATTATGGGAGTGGTGAACTGGTGAGCTCATGAGCTTTATCTAAAGGGTAAAAATTTCTTTTTATCTCGGACAATGGAAAATTTTCTATTTCCCTATATTATGGAAGCATGAATAATTTCTATTACCCTACGTTATCACGTATGAATAATTACAACATAATAGCCTGTATTTTGTATTTTCAGTTTAAATTATTGTTCCAAATTGTATTGTTCATTATGCTTGCTAAAAAAAAAAGTATTGTTCATGTTCACATGACAAAAGAAAGGCAATAAAAATTTTTCTATTACCCAACAAGTAGAAAATAGACTACAAGTGCTCAAATCTACCAATTCATGTCAAAATTTAACCCTTCTTGCCTCTTATGTTTGAACATAACATATATACATATATTCAACTTACAATCTGACCATTTTAATATTTTCACTTGCTAAACACATAACGCATTAATACCTTTCAGCACTATTTGAAATGTTTAGATTGAAGCGAAACTATTTTTAGATACTTAAATTAGCTGAAAAATATTTGTAAGTAATGTTTTTGCCAAGATTAAATACTAAATTGGTTAATTTGTAAATTAAAAGGATAAACAAGTAAACTGTGCTAAATTTAAAAAAAAAAAAAGCTGTCAATATATTAAACATTTTCTTCTTTTTTAATGAAACTGGAGATTGCTTGGTATGGATTGGATGCTAAAGCATCATCACCACGGTTTATAATTCCTTAAAAGATTTTCCCTCCTTTTAGTATTTGGGGTTTTCGGTATTTTGGCGCCAAGAGAAGTGTGAATGAAAATTCTTATCCTCTTAACTGTGCTTTCAAATTTTGCAGCACATGGCCACATGTTCAAGCAAATTTTGTATCTTCGCGCCAGTTTTTGGGAGCAAAAGTTGTGGAGGGAAGGAAATTGAGGGAAATTTTGGTAGTGTGTGTATATATCTATAATATATATAAATGTACGATAGGAGACAAGCAAAATTACGAAAAGTCTTCACTTATTATTGTATAAAAATTGGATAATTTTGTCATTTACTAATAAAAGTAAAATTTAATTAATTAAAATATAATTTTAATTTGATAGAAAGTCTATTTCCTATTTTAATTTAATTGAAAGTATGTTTCCTATTTTAATTAGGTTAATTTATATTTTATCTCTAATAAAATTAATTAAAATGTAATTCTAATTTAATTGAAAGTATATTTCCTATTCTAATTAGGTTAATTTTTATTTTATCTCTAATAAAAATGAAATTAATTAACATATACTTCTAATTTAACTAAAAGTATGTTTCCTATGTTAATTATGTTAATTTCAATTTTATCTCTAACAAAGTTAAATTAATTAAAATTTTAGTGTTAATTTTGTTTAAAATATATATTTTCTATTTTAATACTTATATTTTATCTAATATAAATAAAATTAGATAACATAATTTTATAAGTGTTACTATATTAAATTTAATAAGTAAATAATTAAAAACAAAATTAATAAATTTCATGAAATAATTAATCATGAAAATATTAATGTGAAAAATGTTGAAAGATTGTTGTGTCTATATAAAAAAATTATAAAGAATGTAATAAATTACTATATTATAACTCTATTAAGTTTGTAAAATTAGATTATTATTTAGATAAAATATTGAAAGAGTGTTGTATAATTGTTCAAATAGAAAATTTACTAAAATTGTAATAAATTGCTATTTTATAATGTAAAACTATCAAGACTGAAAAATCAAATTGACATATGAATAAAATAATACTCTTATTATTTTTAAATACTTATTAAATTAAAGTTTATTAAGTAAATAATTATAATTAATTAAATTTTTTATTGTCGTGTATCCGTAATTATATTTTAAAAATAGAGCATATAATTTGTTTGAAAGTATAATTATCGTTTTAGATTTTTTTATAAAATTTAACAAAAAAGAGTTAAAATTAATAATCATAGATCTTCCTCTCAGACAAACCTATAATTAATTAACATTACTAATTGTCTAAATGTCTCTAAATTAAATCATAGGGCGATCAATCCAATGAAGACATTAAGTACAACAATAACCAATGAACCTTGTGAAAGAGCCCTAAAGGGGGGGCGGGGTGGTGGGTGAATAGGGCTATAGAATAAAAATCGGAATTAAAAATAATTTTTTACAGGAAATGAAAGAATGTTGAGAATGAAGAATGAAGAATGATGAACACAAGAATTTAAGGAGTTCAGATTCTCAACAATCCTACATCTCCACCTAACTTATCCCCAAGTTAGGATTTTCAATCTCACCCAATCTTACTCACAAGATAGAGATTACACAAGAGTTTTATGGCTCACTCTTACAACCT
>CATIWK010032908.1:0-24562 GCA_949634005.1 Mallotus japonicus | reverse complement strand
AAAGGAATTGGTTTAAGTGTCTAGCCATCAAAACACTTGGGAATTGGTTTTAGAGTAAGCCTTGAAACTCTTGTTTGTAAGGTTGTAAGAGTGAGCCTTAAACTCTTGTGTAATCTCAATCTTGTGAATAAGATTGTGGGTGATTGAAAATCCTAACTTGTGGATAAGTTAGGTGGAGACGTAGGATTATTGTTGAATCCGAACTCCTTAAATCTTTATGTTCTTCATTCTTCCCTCACAATATTCTTTTAATTGTTGTTTGAATCGTTTTAATTTTCGATTTTTATTCAATAGCCCTATTCACCCCCTCTAGGGCTCTTTCAAATCTGTTCGACAATCTTTATATTTCACTTTATGTTGTTGATAGCTATAAATTTAGTCTTTAATTGAGTCTAATTATAGAAATATCAATAAAAGTTATGAAATATAAAATCTATAAAAAATAATCAACAAAATCCCATAAAAGGTATTAAGAACTTCATAGAAAATTTCAATAAAAAATAGATTAAAAATTTATATTTATTGCATGTAAAGAAATAAAAAAGTAAATAAAAAATTATTGTTAATTTAAAAGATGATCGACAATAGATAAAAATAAAAAAAAATTAAGAAAAAAAATTAAGAGAGAAAAGAAAGAAAAACGGCTAAAGTTTTATTTTTTCTTTTGCAGCTCTTTCTATTTAGTATCTAAAAGTTCAAAAATTTAATTTCAATCTAAATAAAAAGCTCTTTTGTTTTGTTTTGTTTTTGACCAAACTTTTGTTTTGTTTTGTTTTTTTTTTTAACTGAGAGTTTGTCGGCATGCTGACCCATACCTACATCATAATTAGAAATAGTAACAGGAGACTTACAAGCAAGCCGGTGAACTTTCAAACTAAAAAAGAAGAGAAAAACTATTTTAAAAATTAAAATGTGGTGTGATAGTTGTAAGAATTCGTAGCGTTTCATTTTTAGTTTTAGATCTCATATCGTTAATTTAGAATGTGTGTATAGTATATATATTATTATCCGTCTAATAAAATTATCATGGTTTTATTAGATGATGTGTGGTGTTATTGTACTAGGTGTGTATGTTTTAAGTTATTAAATTCTCAAAAAAAAAAAAATATGTGTGTGGTGTGGGTAGGTGTAAAACTTTCGTGACATTTTATCTCTGATCTTGTGTAGCATATAATATTATTCTGTATCTAATAAAATTGGTGTGGTTCTGTTAGATGATGATAAGATATAGATAAAATATTAAGAATGATAACTACAAATTAAAAAAATTAATTTAATGAAAAACTGTGGAAGTTAGTTTAATTGATAAAGAAATTCTTGAAATAATTTTGTCATGATTTTTAACTTTTTTTTTGTTTTTGCAATCTAAATAATTTTGTCAAATTATGTTCATTTATTTATTTTAACAATCAGTAGAAATAATTAATTTTTAAAACTACAATAGAAAATAGAGGATTGAATGTTTGATGGTCAATTTTACTTTTTTCAACAGATTGTTGACCACTTAAAGTAATGGTGTGGGACTTCGTTTATTCATATTTTAATTCAATGGATTTGAGAATAGGCAGCGCGTTAATAACTTCCAAAGGTTTGTCGGCACATTTAAGTATCATGATCCACACTATTAGTGGTAGCCGCCAATAACCACGCCTTAATTCCAACCCCACCACCGCCTCGTTATCCCTTATCATCATCCCACTCCCACCACCAACCTTTTCAAATGTCTTCCTCCGCACCAACAACTTACGATGTACCCTTTTACTATATAGCAACAATTCTCAGTTAGGAGGAAAAAAAAAAGTTTCAAAGATAGGCGCCAGTTATTTGGTAAGGTGAGATTGTGATTTGGCACGAAACCTAAATGACTAAACGTTTATTTTCATAAAATTTTATGAAATATGAAGATAAAGGAAATTGGTGTAAATGTTTTTTTATACATGAATATTCCTTCATCAATTACCAAGCCGCTGAAAATTTATTGTAATAATTTCACAGTAATACTCTTTTTTAAAAATGACAAATACTTAAAGGGTGTTAAAACATATGAAATTAAAGTATTTTGTTGATAAAGAGGAGATTTAAAAATAAAGAGTTTATATTTAGTACATTAGTACGGAACTTATGATTGTAGATCCTTTAATGAAAGGCATCCAACCAAAATTATTTAAGGAACATGTTCTAAGGATGAATTTTGGTTGTAATGATGATTAAGATGATTAAGTATATAATGACATTCCGAGCTCTATTATGTGTTTCTAATATGCATTATAGATTTCCTATTTCTTATGTTTGTATACACATGATTGATTTAAATTAAACAAGAAATTCATTATTTGACATTATCGTAGGCCATTATAAAATTATGTTTTTGAATGTTTCAATTATGGATATGATGTGACAGATTGTAAGTGTTGTAGTATATATATGGAAGGGAGTGTTCGACGAAACAGGAATAACCTCCACAACTCGCACTTAACAATTTTCCAAGTAAATGTGTTTGGTTTAAATGAAAGCGTTGTAAAATTTATTTCCAATTTTAATTTTTTAATTTTGTGAAATTATTTAACACTAAATCCATTTTTATTGATAAAATGTGTTTTGTTTAAATAAATTTGGAATTCATTTGTAAATAAGTTCTATTTAAAATTTATTTGGAAATAAAATGAATTTCTTAATAGAATTGAACCAAATAAGAGATAATTTTTTTTTAAAAAAAAATTATGCATCCAAAGTGTTAAATTTAAATAAAATATCCTCATCAAATCAAACTAAAAAATTTTGGGTAAAACTGAATTCATGATAGATTATGTTTATATAAATTTATTTTGTTTATATTTTGAGTCAAGTGTGAATTCACAAAATTCAATCTCTATGAGAATTCTTAGAAAGAAAAAAAGAAAGAAAAATTTACTTATTTTGAATTTATTACATTCAATAACCAGATTTGTAACACATATGTACATACGCGTATTACATTTTTATTGCTTATATGTAAAATACTTACTACTTATGTCATAAATTTAGCCATTAAATATAATAAACCAAAACTTAAAGTCTTTAAAAGTAACTAATATAAGGCTTCAAAAAAAAAAAGTAACTAATATAATTGAATTATTGGAGCATTTTGGGAGCTAAAAAGATCAAAACTCAACAAGGCCAGACCCATTGGGCTTTTTCATTAAATAGCAAAAAACAACAAATAAAATAATAAATATCCAACTCTCTGTAACTTCCATACTGGGCTTTTTTTGGGCCTCTCTATCTCTCTCCAGTCCACATTCCACGTAGATTAATCAAAATCAAAATTAAATCACAACCGTTTGTTCATTCCCATCATCGGTTTCATCTAACCGTCTATATTCTTCAAGTGCCTTCAATAGCTGTGTTGCTTTTCTCCTTCCTCTTGCTGTACAATCCGCTTGTAATGCCAACTCAACTGCACGCGCCACCTCTTCAGGCGGCGCGTGCTGAACCTGCTCCTCCGGCATGAAACCTCCACCGTAAACCACAGCAAGGGCGCTTATGGCATACTCCTTCCCTCTGCCCGCCATTTTCCCCATCATAGACACCATAACCGGCACAGCCAATGCATGAGTACGCAGCTCCGCAGCCCCTTCGGCCACAGTACACATCAGCTCCAAAACAGCTAATGCCCGCTCCGCCGCAGGACCTTCAAGCTCCATAACCACCTCGATCACAGTCCCAACTGCTCCAGCCTCCACAGCGAGGTGGCGATTGCCCTCGGCCAAGCAAAGAGCTAGTAAAATTTTAGTAGCCGGTTTTGCACCTGCTTTGTTTTTCAAATTCGCGACGATCCCGCGCATTAGTTCGGGCGGGCAGACGGAGTCTGATGGCGGGTTGGGGAGTAAAGATCGTTCCAACAGGTTGAGAGCAGCGAGCTTTTCAGAGTCAGAACCAGTACTGAACTGTAGGTCAGCTACATGGAAGAGTTCTTGGAGTTCAGTAGAATTAATGGGCGGTGGCAATGGGAAGGGAGGATTGGGTTTTGGGTCTGTTTTAATTTGCGGGTCATGTGCTGCAGGTGACTGTAGGTGGAGAGGAGAGCTTACGAGAGGGAACCTCCATTGGGTGAAGCTCTGGGAATTGGCTGAGGAAGAATTAGAGGAAGAGGATTCAGCTTGTGGGGATTTTGAAAGCAGGGGTCGGTGAGCTTGTGGTAGTGGTTGTTGCTGTTGTTGTGAGGGTGGTGGAGGCGGGGAAAGAGGACGTGGTGATGGGGGTAATGGTGGTGGAGCAGTGGAGGAGAGAGGGAGAGGAGGAGGGTGATGAGCAGTGGGGCTGAGAGTAGATTGAGAGCAGTGGCGAAAGAAGCCACAGGAGAAGAAAGGACATGGCTGGGTTTTTAGTTTGGGGTGGTGGGTTTTCATGGTTGTTGTTGAAGAAGAGAAAGAGAAGAGCAAAGAAAGATCTTGGAAGATGAACAGAGATAAGAGCAGTTACAGTGTTGATGGAGTTGCAGGGTTATTAATCATGGAAGAGAGAGAGATGTCAAGTGAAAGACTGCTATGGTTGGGCTGGGACAGTCAAAGCAGTGCAGAGTGCTGCAGATGTATTCACGATATGATTATTGTGTCCTCCTTTCACAGATGATGACTATGATGACGTGAAAGGAACACAACAATTCCAATTACCATACTAACTACGTTAAAAATAAAAATAAGATTACAATCAATCAATTAATCAGCCCAAAAGGTCCCCTAACAGTTTCATCATATTTTTAAGAGCCTAACTAACTTGATTTTATAAAAAGAAAAATTCTCCTGTTTAAGGAGAGCCTGCCACACCCACATGACATGAACAAGAAGTACAACAGGAGCAAACACTTCTTCTCCTATGAAAGGTCCTTTCATTCAACTTCCAAAGCATGACATTTGTGATCAGTTATATTTAATAAGTTGTGTACCTGCAGACGTTCAAATTAATGCCCAACTCTCAATTGCTACCATGATTATTATAATACTCTCAATTTGCTAACTAGTGCATTAAATTAGGGATTATTATAATATCATATCTCATCATTGATGCACAGTTAGCAAATACATAATAATGTTCTATGCATCCAAGCTTTTTTTTAAATAAAAGAAAATTTAAGCCAAACTTGAAGTAAATCAGGCATTTCATTTAGGATAAAGTACCCAACTTACAAGATGAGAACACTAATCATGATCATTCCTGATGTATTGATTTTGTGAAAAAGATTAAAAATGGGCATACTACAAAATCACCTAAAAATTACAAGCTTTGGAGAAAACTACTTGATCAAATTAAAAGTCAAGCGGACTTTTTTTTTATCTAAGAAGGAAAGAGGCAAAAAAAAAAAAAAAAAAAAATTTGTTACATCACAAGCGTTCTAGAGCTCAATTCACCTCCACTTGTCTCGTAGTTCTTTCTTCTCTGACAAAAACCATGTTACAAAAATTGCCACTACAAGTGCAACAATTGTTAGGAGCAACAAGGCATAGCTAAAATCCTCTGTGAGAGAATCATAGGTCCTTGATGGTGCAAGGCGAGTGAAAAAGAGATCCACACCATATGCAAACACGAGAGTGGTTGATTCAAGTTTTGCAGGCACCGTTGTTATGCCTCGTAGACCCTCTACTTGAAGGGAATGTGTAACATAAGACTGCAAAATAATAATCGCATCAGTTTGAAGAACCAAGCAGTAATCAGAAGAAAAGAAAGAAATGAAGTCGAAATCAAAGAATATAGCAAGTGTAAAATCAAAATAGCAGCCAATGGCTGTTACATCAATAGAGCTTAGTGTCACAAAGTTAGGCTTTGGCTGTTTTTACATTCTAGAGCAGCTGACGGTAAGCAGCAGGCCCATGCCCCAAAAAACCATCCATGTCACTACAAGTTAGCAAATTTACATGGAAGTGCATGTATAGTTTATAAATTTTCGCTTTCCAGGTGCTGAGAACGAACAGCCAATTTAATCTATCCAAAAATGCTGAATGTCAGGATTTTCCTATAGATTCTTCCCACACAAAGGAGCATAAACATGGTATTGACAACCTTAACTAATGTTCCCTGTAGGATGATGATCGATGACCCACAATTC
Organism: Mallotus japonicus; assembly: GCA_949634005.1. NCBI lineage: Eukaryota > Viridiplantae > Streptophyta > Magnoliopsida > Malpighiales > Euphorbiaceae > Mallotus > Mallotus japonicus. The sequence continues at coordinate 18,480 of CATIWK010032908.1, read as the reverse complement.
CCTCAGAGAAAAGTTATGCATCTGTCTTAACTCAGATCCCAATCACTTCCTCCTCTATTAGTAACTCACAAGAATTTTGAAATCCACAGAAACTATATGCAATATAAAACCTCATAAACAGTACCACAATCCAAATATTATGCATTTATAGCTTCCTCACAGTAGCTTCCACCATTGGTGCATTATGCACCACTATAGTACGAGATGTTTTGATAAGCTCAATACGTCTGACATTTGGAAGCTCAACCAAATTAGAAATGTTTCTAAGCAATTATGAAAATTGGGTTTGTGCAACTGCCTTCTGTTTCTTCCTTCTCATTTTCCTTTGCTGATCAACATTGGAGACAGCATCTTACTTATATATTTCAGCCTGCTCCCGAAGAATGTTTTTACACCCCTTTTTTTTTAATTTAATATGTGCTTATGTAGAGGATGGTTCTGATTTCATGAAACTAAATTTTGTTACAAACTAGATATTTCTGCATATATTTTGCTATGACGGAGTTCAGTAAAAATTTTCCAGTTTCTAATAAGGTGTCCAAATTTGATCACTATCAACTTATCTGAACCCTAGCAACTAAATAAACCATTGACATTAAAGAATATAGAGGTACTACAAGAAAAAGGAACCAGAAATAATTTTCCTCACTCATAACACTAAAAAAAAAATATGTTGAATGGAGATACTAGGTTCCGTTTTACACAGGAAATTCAATATATGACATGAAGTGAGGATCAAAATAAGTACATCAAATCAGTTTGACAGTACCTCTAAAGAAACTTTAACCAGGCAATGATTCAAGGTTCCACTAGTGGTGAAGGAGAAGAAAGGAAGCAGAACAACTAACCTGAGGAATAATTGGCAATGAATCTGTAAGAGGTATAATTCCTTCTTCCTTCTCTGCTTGTGTGGGATTAAGAGACCGACGAGGATCCAAGAAACGCTTATCAAGTGCCAAAACCTGTAAGCCATTCACTTGCGTTGAGTGCATGGCACATACAAGCAAAGCTGCCATATCCAAAAGGTACAAAAACTGATGCCTCAAAAAAGAAAGCTTTTGTTTAAGGACTTCAACAAACCTGATTGCCAATTGTACCAATAAGTAATTGCTTTGAAGTTATACCCTTGGTTGTGGATGTAACAGCCATGGCTTTGATAGAATGGGTGAAGAAGTATGACTGTGACTTTGTTATGACCTCTGGCCGCGAGTAAGAAGAAACCGAAGAAGTGAGATTATGCTTTCCAAGAATAAGCTTCCAAACATCTTTGTTGTCCTGCATTTAATTTTCAAAAGTTGAATCAGAGTCATAATGAGTATAAAATATGGCATTATGTACTCAAGATCATATGCTTACTGCCCGAGATTGATCATATATTTCAATGACTGACATCTCATATCTGTGAGCTCTAAGATTAAAATAGTGGTACACAACCCAGTTTTCACTGAAAACCTGCAAAAATCAAATTGCATGAATTAAAATTTCTTCTTCAAAACAAAACAGAAAAAAAAAAATAAAAAAACTTACTGCATGGACAGGACCATGTGAGCCATGATGAGTCACACGATGCAATATGCGACCGGTGACAGTATCAATAAGATATGCAACCAACCATGATTCCTCTGGAGTAGCTGATCCAATACCACCAATAGCTTTTGGTGCAACAGTCACTACAAACAGTAAATTTTTTGATATATATTTGTACATGACATCTTGGTCTGCTATGATCTTCGCTTGAGTATGAACCACCTGAGGGACAATATAAAAAAGCATCTTTATGGTAAAATTACACAGCAAAGCATTGGTATTTGGTAAGGACCCACAAAATCCTATTGAGAAAAATAGCATTCTCAATTATGCCCTAGTGCAATTTTAGAAAGTTATGCCTGCTTGCCTCAATATTAAAAGGCTTTCAATGATTCAAATCAACAAGAAATTTTAATTAAACATCAACCTAAAAATGATTGATAAATTAAGAAGTACAAATTTAAGTACCAAACTAACACAGGTTATCAAAACAAAAAAAAGAGAAATAACTGGTAGTCCTAAAAATTAACTGTCAACATTTTGAGGGGGAAAAAGGTATACCTCATTTGACTTTCTTGTCACAGTTGTAAAGATCTTTTCTGATTCCACTGGAAACAAAATCGACCATATACCCCTAGTTTCAAAGCAATATTCATCTGCGATGTCATCATTGCAATTTCCCTTTAATGAATGTCCTCTAATGATGCCGCTGTCAGCCTCAACTGAGTACCAGAAAATATTTGAAATTTCACCCTTAAATATACCAAGAGCCTCTGGTGTTTTGGGGTATAAATGTGCTTGTTGGTGAGCATCTATCAGTAGATGCAACCGTTGTTCAGTTGAATCAGTGAAAGGTAGTGGAATCACTTGCACAACAGAATGAGCAAGACCGGAAGAACTAAGCTCCTTCCCTGTGTGAGTATCAACAAAAGACAGTACACCTAGTGCAGCAGAACTTGGTCCGCACCTGCCAACAACCAGCACAGATGGATTCTCATCCATTGCATGGTGATGAGGAATGTGCCACTGATACAAATTAAGCCCAGTTGGGTTTTCACATACTTCTGATTTACGTAGAGAATTCAGAAAGACGGACCACACAACCCGTCCATCTCCAGTGTGCAAGGCAAACAACTTTCCAGATTTAGTAAGAACAATGAGCAGTTTCCGGAACCCATTATGGTCTCTGGTCATTTTGCTCTTCTCAGAGCTTTTCAACCTCATGGCTTGTATGGCCACTACATCCTCTGGGCTTGCGAGCATTAGAGTGCCCTTGAGCTTCAGAATGTGTCCCTTAAAACAAAACATCATGTGTCAAAATCCAAGTGGCAGAGAAGGACCAGAAAATAAGACATAGCATCAATATTACACAATGAAAATTGTGTAGTAAATTTATCTAAAAGAACAAGAGATCATGATGCAATTACATATTGTGCCACAACAAACAAGCATCCACATTTCATAATTAGGGGATACAAGAGACTTTTTCAGAAATAATTTTCTGGGAAAAGCACCACAAAGCACGGTAAGCATGTATCTAGACAGCATGGGGAGCCCAGATGAAACAAGAGCAAGGGGAGGCAGAATCATTGGTAAAACCTGTAGGCTTGATCTTTGAAAATACATAGCCAGTTAAACAGTATCCATGGGGAGATCAATTAATCATTTGTCAAAATTTCACAGTTGTACTGGTGATTGTGATGATAGGAAACACATAACCATAATCTCATTAAAGTTGTATGCAAGGGGGAGTGGGCTAAAAACAGGAAAAAAAAAGAGCCATTTGAACAAAAAATTATAACATTCTTGAATACAGTGAATAACGTCAGGCAGTCAAGAACAGTTTTTGAACTATGATTGATATGATTACTGTAGCTTATACATTATACAAGTGAATTATAAAAATTTTAAAAATCCAGCAAGAAATGGAAAGCTCTTATAAAAGAAACATAAATAAAGACTTTTCTATCAACAAATATTCAACCAAAATAATAAAGATAAAGTAGCATGACATTTTCAAACCCAAAATCAGGAATCAATAGAAGTGATGAAGGAAGAATGAAGGAGAAAAAAAGAAGCAAAAAGGAATGTGGTAGTAGATGTCTAGATGTAAGGGAGAGAAAAATCATGTTTTTTTTTTTTGGAGAGGCATTTTGTCTATTAGATCATACCTTCAGCCACTCAAAGAGGTTCTGCTCAACTTTTGCTACTGATACGCCTTCCTTTTCCACAGGAAGTTCAGATGCTGTTACATCTATTACTGAGGCAAGGCCATCTTCCCTGCTCCATACAATCGCACCTTGTTGTAGCAACAATAGAGAATGATCTTCCATGACAATCAAAGCCCTAAATCCATGCGTCCTGTCTGTCCGGATATAATTGTTTACAAAAACCTTATGGACCATCCCTCTTTGGTGGTCCATCTTAATGCTCTCCTTAAGCAGATTATCATTCCAGTTGTGGCCCAGCTTCACTGTAATGTCAACGTCCTTGCCATGATGTTCAACCAATGCAAATGCTTGTTGGTCCTCTGACAATGAGAGAGCATCACTAATAGCTGTTACATGTTTGATTTTATCTATCACCTCCAACTTACCTTCACCTGTTACTCTTATAAATATCATAAATGTACTAGTTTTCAAAGCAAACACTCCTGTAAGTTTTGATGGCAATATCATTGCCATACCCAAGGACTCCTCAATAATATCTGATATATATGTTTTCTGAAAGCTAATTTCTCCATTCCAAAAGTTCAATGTTATCAAAGCTGACCCAGTAGAATCCAGCACCACAAGCATGTTAGCTGAAACTAAAGAAACTTCCCCCGAAAAACCACCAGAAATTTCTGCACTGTCATGCTTCAGTAGCTCTCCACTCTTTGCATTAATTTGATATAGTTTAAACTGTGAAGAACCAACAAATCCCACCATGTATATAACTTCATTGCCAGGGGGCTGAATCACTTGCTGAACCTCAAAACTGCAACAGGCAGAACACGAACACATCAATGACGTGGTCATTGTTGAAGAAACAGTACTTAAAACAAATCTTTGAATTGGTCAAACCTTTCAGCAGCAAAATCCTTCTCCCAGAGAATCTCACCATGTACACTTGAAACAGCATGGAGACATCCTTTACCAAACACAAGTATCATGTTGTCCTTGTCAACTTTTAAGCTTGCCTGCAGCATGACAACCTTAGATGACCACAAATGATTTTGAAAACTTATAGATTTAATATTTACAACGGCATACTTAGAAGAAGAATTGAGATTGTGGAAGGAGGGTGAAGGCGAGTTATGATATAAAAAAACGTGTTAAATTCAAAAAAAAAAAAAAAGCATACAAAAAATATTACATGCATGAGAAACTTTTAGATTTTTCTGTAAATGACCCAAGATATGTCAACTGTATATGAAACATAGAGAATTACTTTAGACAAGTAGACCACAAAGATTCATCATAAAGACATCAACTGTGATTCAATGACCCCGGTAGCAGCAAGAGATTATTACATTAAGTAACAAATAATTCACTAACCGGCACCAACAGTAAGGACTTTGAGTGATTTGGTCCCTGAAGGAAAGACTCCCACACCATCTGCCCATCAGGAAGGTTCCATGCTCTTAAAATACTTCCCTCAGATGAAAGGGTGATGACATCTGAAAAATGTAATCGTATCATAAAGAATTGAAACAAGCAAGACAGTCAAATAATCATTCCATCCTGGACATAGAAAAACCAAAAAAAAAAAAAAAACATTATCCAGAAAAAATATCAAGCTAATTAACGCCCCATACATGATAAAACCATGAACAGAGTTTGAAACATAAAATTAAACAAATATGCATGAATAAACAACACAAAGCACATTTGTAATTCCATACATACACAAGAGAAAAAAACGAAAATGGGAAGAAATTGAAAAGATTATTTCAATTATTACCATCTTTAAAAAGCTGCAAAATCAAGCAGCAGGTAACTATATGCTCAAAAATCAAAGTAAACACAAATAGCAATACTCGATATAAGTTAAAGAAAAACACATTACATTTCCCCATGGCAATATCAATTCCATCAATAGCATCACTGGTACCAAAAACATGCCTCCAAACTGCATAAAAACAGCAACATCAATCAGCATCATTAACACAAAAGAAAACGAAAAAAAATAATAAAAAAGACAATCAGGACTTACAAATTTCGCCATGGCGAAGATCAAGAGAAGCGATAACATTCTCTTCAGTGGATACGACAACGCGTTTTCTACCAGTTTTCTGTGTATGAAACACTGCATCCTTCACTTTCCCTATATACTGCTGATGCCTACATCAATTTTTTTTTTTTAAAAAAGTTATCAGCAGGTTCATTAATTAGCTATCTACGCCTTACAAAAAGAATCAAAGCTCACTAATTCACTGATAAAAAAAAAACTGAGTTGAGTTGAGTTCAATTGCTAAGCTATTGAAACTTAGGAGCTCACCAGTCCACAAGGCCAACTTGATCTTCGTAAAGAGAAAAGGTCGGGATCGCAGATGATAAAAAGAGCACAGAGATTACAAAAACCCTAATCGCCATGTCCATGGCGATCATGATGGCGATTTCTCTCTGTTTTTTTTTTAACGGTTCAGTGGGAGAGAGAGATTGATAATTAGATCTGAGACGGCTACTGCTGTTACTATGTCTATGTAATGTGTGTGCTTCTAATTCGTCGCCGGCTTACTAAGATTAATTAATTAATTATATTTGGTTCTCAAAAATAAATTAATTATAATTTATTGGAGATTAATAGATGAAATTTGTTGTTGTTTTTTTTTTTTTGACCAAATTGTTGTTTTTTAAGTTTAGAATATGTAATTTTATTATTTAAAACCAAAGTTACTATGTGATGATTGAACCGGTGTAACTGAGTGGAGCCAAAACGAGCTTTGGTTAATTTGGGTTTAATTCATTTATAATTGAACTGAAATTGAACCGAATTCGTTATATCATTTGGTGTTCACAAACTTTTCGCAAGTTTAAATAAATCTAAAAAAATTTTAAAAATGTAAACTATAAATTAAAATTATACATAAAAAATTAAAAATAAATTATTTACTAAATAAATTATAATATATATAATAAAAATTATAATTTTATTATGATAATATGTTTTCTAAAATATTTTTTACAATATAAATTTATATATTATATATTTAAAATTAAATTATTAAATATTAAAATTATAAGCTGACTCGCGAGTTTCTATTTGAATTTGTTCGCGAGTTTTACGAGCTGAGTTTTATATAGTTTGAGTTCAACTCGTTTATTAAACAAATTTCAATATTCAAATTCTATTGAGTTTTTATCGTGCCGAACATTGTATTGCTCGCGAATAACTCAACTTGTTTATACCCGTATGATTGATTTATGATATTTTTTGTTTATAATTTTTTTCTTGGTCAACAATATTTGTAGTTTTATAGATATTACAGACTCTTTATTTTTCTTTTCTCCTCATAGAGAAAATAAGGTAATTCGATAATATATTTTGAACTTCCTTTTTACGATTTATATGTTCTCTTACTATTTCTAATAAGATGATCCATTAATCCAATTAATAAAAAATTATAAAATAGATTTAATTTTTAAATTTTTATTTGATATTAAGAATAAATGGACTTTTTCAAAAAAATTATTTTACTGACGGAATTTATTACCATTTTAGCAACTATTATTATTCAATATTTTACTGACTTATTAGGTCAACCAATTATTCAAGATTTTTTATTATTTTTTTCAGGATTTAAGTAATATTCAATTTAATTTTATACATTATACATTTACAAATTGATAAGAATTAAAGGTCTAGTTTCATTTATATTTGCAAGTGACTTTTTTATAATGTCAATATATACATATTTGAATAAACTAAAATATAATTTGTTTATATATGCGTTCATGAAATATTGTATAAGATTAAGAAATTAATATTAAATATGAGTAAAAACTAATTATGCTAGAAATTAAATTAAAATATTGATAAAATCAATTTATTTCTTCAATTAATTGAATAATATTAGCTAAACCAAATTAGATAAAATAGTCAAATTTTATTTTATATATATGTATATATATACACACACACACATATTGAAAATATTTGTGGCTTGACAAAAATTTTAATCAATCAGTTGGATTCCAAAGATAAAAAATATTATTTAAATTGGTCAGTGCATTCACAATTTAATTTAAAATAAAAATGTATTTTTTAAATATATTTTAAAAATAAAAATTATATAGTTTTAAAAAAAATAAATGAGTTAATTTACGTCAAAAATTAAGCATAAATTGAGTAAAAACTAGGAAAAACCGTACTTTGGGTCCCTTAACTTTTCAACTTTTTTCATTGAGTTCCTATCTTTTAATTTGGTTCTATTTGGTCCCTATATTTTTATTTTTTTCTTCATTGAGTCCTTATACTTTTATTTTTTTATATATTGAATCCCTTCGTTAAATTTTCAGTTCTTATATTTAATACTATATCCAATTTAGTCCTTACAAAATATATAATTGAATCCCTATATTTTTAAATTATACTATTTAAATCCTTACAATTTTTTTTTTTAGTCAATCAAATCCTTATTTTTAAATTTTTTTAAATCAAAAGTAAGGATTTAACTAGCAAAAAATGAAAATTATGAGGATTTATTTAGTACAATTTAAAAATATAGGGAGTCAATTATATATTTTACAAGGACTTAATTAGATATAATGTTAAAATACAGGAACTGAAATTTTGACGGAGGGATTCAATAGATAAAAAAATAAAAGTAGAAGGACTCAATGAAAAAAAAATAAAAATAAAGGGACCAAATAGAGCAAAATTAAAGGATAGGAACTCAATGAAAAAAACTCAAAAAATTAAGGGACCAAAAATAGGATTTTTCCTAATTTTAATTATGTTATTTTTCCGGCTTATGAAGTATAAAAAAATAATATTTAATTAATAATCGTTTAAATCAACCGATAAAAATTATTTTTATTTAAATAAATTTTTATATTTAAATAATTGTGTATGTAATTACGTTAAATTAGTAGTTAAGAGATTTTTTTATTATTTTTATGATTCTATTTAAATGAAATTAAATTAGTTAGAATTCGGTAAATTTTTAATACAGGTAGTTCTGATAAAAAAAATAATATTTACTATTATACAAAAATACCTAATAATTGTTCGAAAAAACTTGATCGTTTCCTTTTAAAAAAAAAAGAAAATCAATTAGGAACACATTCCATGTCTTTAGGAAAGTTATTATTTATATCATTTCGAAAAAGAGGTAGAAAAAAGAAGGGATTACATGAAAAAGAGGAGCCAAAGAACATGCTGCTATCTCATTTCTTTTGATTAGTATGCCTATATGGTACAACTTTTATTGAATAGGAGAAAGGAGAATTTTGCAAAATGCAACAAGAGAAAAATTTATCATCTCCATATTTAAAAATTAAGTATATACCAATAGTTTTCGAAACCTCAAAATAAATATTTTTTTAAAATATTAAAATATATTATTTAATTTTTTTTAACTTTATTATTTTAGTGCTTTTTTTTTAAAAAAAAACTCTAGAATAGTGTATATAGCTGATTTTACAAATCTAAATCATTTATATATCTTATTTTCAATAGTATAGTACATTAAAAAGATTCTTCCATTATAATTAGAAGTAAAAATTAAAAATAGAAATTAAACATTTTAATTCATAAAAATAAAATAAAATTTAAATTTGTACAAAGTTAACAATCAAATATTTTTTTTCTTCGAGAAAATCGTTGCAATAGGAGAATAAGATGAAGCCATTTCTTCTGTCTTCTAATGAACTTTGTTTTTAGTCCTTTTTTTTTTCCCCTGCAAAGAAGACAAATTTACATTAAGTTTAAGAAATTAACAAAAAAAAAAAAAAAGACTGATTTCTTCTCCCAAGTGGATGAGCTTTTAGAAGAAAAACGATAAAATTTTCATGCATCAACTTCCAAATTGCATGCAAAATGTGAATACAACGCGTGGCAGCTATTTTTTTTTAATTTTGTAGTTTTTTACAATGTATAAATAGTTTATTTGTTCTGATATATAAATAATTTATTAAAAAATTGTTTTGTTTTTTAATTTAGAAATATTTAGGTTAAAATCTGAAATAAATTTAAAATGTTTTATTTTGTAAAATCAAAAGTTAAAATTCTTACTCCAGCTGCTATGTTTATCCAAAATACAAATCATATTTTCTCCTCGTTGAAAGTCATATAAAATTATTTGTATCAGCAAGTGAGAGAATATTTTAAGGGTGTAATTAATTTTTATTTTCTTTAAATGAAAAATTATCTTTAACAATTTATTAATATAAAATTTATTTTATATTTTTATAATTTATAAAATTAGTTAAAAAAAACAATCAAATAATAAAACCAAAACCATGATGTCTGGTTTCCAGGTTTCTGGGATTTGGAAAAAACCAGTGGCTACCTAAAATGTGTACTTGATTTGGAAAAAAAAAAAAAAAATTGTAGTCTCGTGAGTAGTGGCCCAGCCAGCTCCTCATTTGGAAAATGCATGGATTGCCTTGCGGACATGGGAGACCTCTATACACTTTTCCCAGTAGTCATTACATTTCTTTTTCGAATTAGATTTTCTTCTAGATCCTCATCACCAACTTTTTAGTTTTCTTTTTAATAATGAATTTGTGGTAATGTATGTATCGAAATTGATTAAGTAAAATTGAGTGAATTTTAAATTTTGATAATTTAGATTAAAAAATAATAAAATTTTATTTATTTATGAAAGAGTTATAAAAAATTTAGTTTGCCTGTAATACGTCAAAATATTTGGTAGAGAATATAATTCGATCCTCCAACCTCTTTAGTTCTCGCATATCATCTCATGAGATTTACCCGTTAAGCTACTGTTAACAAAAAAGTTATAATAAAAATATATAACTCAATATGTTAATAAAAAAACATATCATTTAATTGTAAATATCACTGTAAAATATAGAAACGATACAAATTTAAGTTGTAAAATATTAGAAAATTTAAATTTTTAATGGTTGATATGTTTTTTTTTTTAATGTAATTAAGGAGTTAACACTAGAACGGAATTTGATAATATTTTTAATATATTACTATTCGATAGTCAAGATCCACCAATCTAGGGGTATCTAATCATGAAACCATAAAAAAAACTACACCATCAAACCTGCATCAAACCACCAACTTCATAGTTATTTACTTATATAAGTCACTTATTTTCCATCTCTCTATTCATTTTAATTTAAAAAATCTAAAAATTGATAAATTCATCAATATAGTTTGATCCAATAATTGATATGTGGATACAAAAATTATATATTTTTTATCCATTTATACAGCATGAAAATGTATATTTATTAAGCCAAAGCCTTTGGTAAAAAAAAAAAAAAATTAAGCCAAAACCTCTTTAACTAATATAATCACTTTCAGCATATAAAAATAGTTTCTCCCAATAATTTTACGCCATAAAATTGCTAAAATAATAAGTTCCTTGTAACTGAAGGGGTTCAAACTTGCTGTTTTGTCTTTACATTACGACACCCGATTAATCGATGTGAATTATTTATTTAAAATCAGCAATTCATAGTTGTTTTTAGTCAAAATAACTGCAGATTTAATAAATAAATTCTATTTTGAAATTTTTTCTTATTAGTTAATAGCTGATTTGTATTTATTTTTTATTTAGACTATTTTATTCTTTTTAAAAATAATTAATAACAAATTATTTTATTTAAATTGAATGTATGTAATTAATTTTTTATAGTTCATAATCAAACGAATATTATTTTAAATTATAATTGATAATGAAATAATTATAATATGTATACCTATAACTATTTTTTTAAAAAAAATACAATATTATTTATATTTTAAAATTTATTGTTAAATAATTTCTATTAATAGTTTTAATAATATATATATCAAACGCAATAACTTATAAGAAATATATAAAATTACATTTAAAAATAAAAATTATACATCATCGTTTGATATACTAATAACTACTGCTAACAACCAAATAATTCATATTTATTATCTATTACCCATAGCTCAACCAAACATGTCTTCAAAACTGATAAAAATAGAATCTAAAATTTGAAGGAAGCATGTGGAAAAATCGAAATTAAGTTTGGCTTTTAGGTAATGCAAAAAGGCGTCATTAGCTCCATGTTTTTAGGAATCTAAACCAATTTATTTTCAAAACTGTGGGCTGAATCAACATATATGTATAAACTAGGCAGAGTTGCCAATTACCATGGAAATTGATTATTCTTAGCCCTTATCACCTCACCGCCGTCCATCATCTCAAAAATTCTTCAATGCTAATTAATTTAAGATTTAATTTTCCATCATTAGTTTGTGTAATAAAAAAGTTCAAGATTTAGGGCTAAAAGCATCATGGCTATGGTGGGGGCAACCAAAATACGATACGATTAAGATGTGATATATATCTAGGCTTAGCTATGACTATCTTCCTAACTTTGAATTCTTCATCTCTCTACCTAATAGGGATGAAGATGCATACAACATGACTACATTTTACAGGCATGATTTTTCAGTACCATATCACCTCCATTTTTGGACTTTCGTTTTTTTTTTTTTTTTATTAGTAGGACATTACACGATCTAATTGGACAGTAAAAAGTAATATATACTTTCATTTTAAATTAGGGAGAAATTAATTTAACAAAACAATGATAGTATGATTTGAACATTACATATAATGTCCTTATAGAGAGGTGACCGCTAGACTTTTTATCTCACTGGTGATTTATAATTTGAAATCATTCTTTTAAATCTTATAATTAATTTTTAGGATCCAAAGTTATAAAAAAAAATGATAAATCATACTTTAATAAAAAAAATTATTAGTAAATAAAATTAATAAAAAGAAAAAGAAACTGAATTTTATAAAAATTGTTTTTTCTAGAATAATCTCAAACAAACTCTAAGTACATAGCTACTCACAATTCTCTCTCTATTTTTTTTCCTTGTTATTAGTTTTTTCTTTCTTTGTTTCATTTCATTTTATTTTTTTTATCACTCATTTTATTTTTTTTATTTTTAAAATTTGTACATGATATGTCCAACCGTTTAATTTTAAATAAAAAATTTAAAAATAACATTAAAATTATCGTGTAATGTAATTCTGGAGAAGTAATAAAAATTTCTTTTATTTCATTTAATTAAGATATATAAGATAAAAATTGGGCAAATTTAAATATATATTATGTGACTATTATTTCATTTATACATAAGATAAGAATATTAGGATGCATGCACCTAATTAAATACAAGAAAATTTATTTGGACTTGAATATCAAGAAGTGTAGCTTTCATTAAGATATTTCTAATGAATCTCCTATTGATTTTCTCTCTTTCATGTTCCATATTATTTTCCTCAAACAACCCTCTATATCTTAATACAATCCTTAAAACTGTATATAAACTAAGATTGAAATAAGACTTAATAAAATGTTAGTTTTTTCTTATTGATGAAACTTTTTTAATATACATTTTTTTTAAAAAAATTATTTATTAAATCTAATGAGAAAGTCAACAAAGTTAAATTATAAACATCAAAGTAGAACTATAATAATTTTTAAAACTAGTGAGAGAGTGGTAAAGTGTTCACTTTTTTCTAAGAATATTCTGAGATATAGGGTTTAAATTCTACTATTATTGATTTAAAAAAGACGACTGTTTCCTATTATACGGTCTATTAATATTTAGATTATGTGATTATTTGCTAATAAAAAATTGAACTCAATTAAGTTCAGCACATCAAATAACTCCACAAAGATTTTAAAATTTTTATGCAATTACATAATTTTTTAATAAATTTCATAACTTAATCCCACTAAATTTTATATTTCATCTTATTATCATTTGAATGATTTTTACCATTGGCTCCATTAACAATAGTTTCGTGGCTCCACCTCAATGAACATCAATGAAAATATTATCGCTTATAGTTTGGTAATATGGGACAGGACACACGTACAACTTATCAATTTAGATTAAAATTTATTTTAAAAAGGATATGAATTGATAAAAAAAAAGAATAAATTGATTTAATATGGAACGGTCACCTCATTCGCAAATTTTTGGTATTAATTAATATTAATTAATACTTGTTTTAATATCAACAGCTCATTAATAATCAACACATAAAAATTATTTTTATTTTATTAAAAAAATTTATTATTTTTTTTAATTTATCTAAATCAAATTGAATTAGTAAGAGTTCAATAAAAAAAAATATCTATAGTTGAAAAAAAAAAATCAATTCAATTAACGAATGGAAGAAACATATATAAATTTCAAAAGATTAATATATATATATATATACACACACACTTAAATTGCACGTTGGTGGTGGATGAAACAAGTGGTTGTAATCCAATCAACATCGTCAGTTTTGTTGAATTTTATAGCGCATATAGTATAAAAGAACATGGGCGGCCATCGCCGCTAGATCCTTGGAAGAGCACATCTCATCACAAACTATATTATTATTATTATTATTATTTAATAGAACCGTATGACCTATATTTTAATAAACAATATAATAAAGTATTCATTTTTTATAAATCAATGACAATACATTTTATAATGCCTATAAAAATAAATTATCACTTGACTATTTTTTCACTTATATTTAAATACATTATTCTTGTAAAGTCTACCCATTAGCATCCAAACAAATTCCTTACATATATATATATGTCAACATTTTTTATTCCTTCTAAATAATTAATTTGCATTAGCTTATTGGTGCAGTTTGTCTATTATTAATTAATTAATTTAGTGGTGTTTATCTGATCAATTGTTTATATGTTATCTAAGAACAAGAATATAATAAGCATTCTTCCTCTTTTTATATTACATTAATGTTGTTTAGCATCTAGGTTCATCCCCTTTGAAGATTATTAATATTCTTGAGTTGAGACAAAACATGTGTAATTTGGAAGTAAGTAGGTCCACCTAAGATTAATTTTGAGAAACTAATGACGTTATTAGAGCTAATTCCTTGTCATTTGATTATTTTTAATATCTAATTACACAGTTTTTATATCATGCATCCACACCCCCTTGTCCTTATTGATCTTTTCTTTTTATGATCAATGTAATTTTAATTATACTAAATTAAATAATCTGATTATATCAAAATTTTATTAAAAATTAAGTTAAATTAATTATAAACATGAGTTATTTTTAATAATTTCGTATATATTTATATTTTATGTTGGTAAACATAGGTTACAAGGATGAACTAAATAAATTTTTTTTCTTTAATTCTCTTTTGTATTTTTATTTTTAAAAAATTTATCATCGATAATATGTATTCTTAATTATTATTATTCTTTTTTTTTTAACAAAATATATATGGTATAAAAATTATAACTTCTTAATTAAATAATTTAAATTTAAATTAATATTAGGTTTCAAATTTCATTGATTTTCCTCTTTGGTACTAAAAAAAATTAATTTAAGCAGTCATATTAGGATCTTGCCAAATTTCAAATTCCATGCGAAAAATATTTAGTGATTAATCATGGCTCTCTAAATTGAAAGAAAAGAAAATCTCATAAAAATGTTTAGGGATAAGTACAATTTGAATACTTGTCGTTTTATATTTTAGTATAATTGGTTCTGTAGTTTCTTTTGGCATTTAAGTACCCTGTATTTCAAAAAAAAAGTACTTGTGTTTTACATTTTTTTACACTTTAGTATCATTCTAACTAATATCATCATTATTTTACGAAAAAATATCAATATAATATTAAATCTCAATCCTAAATTTATTATATATATGATTTATAATCAATCTAATTAATTGGTTGTTTTTAAAAATATTACAAATTTATTTTAGAAATTACTTCTTTTTATTCATAATTAAATTAAAAATACATCAAAATTTAATTTTTTGTAAGTTTATTGCAATTAGTTGAATGATATATTATTTATTATATGATTTTAGTATTGAAAATATATATTATTTTTACATTAAAACATATATTTTAAATAATATTTATTAAAAGTGTACTATAATATAAAAAAATGTAAAACATATGAAAGTTAAATGCTAAAAAAATTACGGAACTGATTTTATCAAAAGATAAAATTACAGGAACTAAAATTAGTAAAATTATACTTATCCCAACACGAGGGAATAGACAGCGCGTGGCGTATACGTTGTGACAAGTGAAGTTTGTGTCCAAAAATGAGATAATTCTCCACATGCGCACGTAGACAAATGCATTTTCTAAGCTCCTGGTTTTGAGGAAGTGTTTATCTAATCTCTTTTTTAGGTCAAAAAAACTCTGGTTTTTTGGAAGGTTTAGGACAATGGGCGCCTCACAACTTGCACAGTTTTATTAACCTTAATTATTAAATTAGTGGTTGATAAATTAAGTTAAATTAAAATATTACGTCATCCTTTAGAGCACGAAATCTATGGGCACTCAACATGGATTAATTAATTAAGATGTTAAGATGTTCTGAAATCTTCTTTTTTTTTTGTTGTTTTAAAAAAAATTACCATCCAATGAATCAATAAGAGTTGTCCTTGTTTAAGTGCTATTTTAATTTCAAATTATACCATATACTTAAAAAAAATTTACAAAAAATTGCCGTCCATTAAGGATGAATCAATAAGAGTTGTACTTGTTTAAGTGCTATTTTAATTTCAAATTATACCATTTTTTTTTGAACATTTCAAATTATACCATATACAATCATATTAAAAAAAACTTACTATTTATATACAAATTAAATTAAATTATTTAAAATTTAATAAATTCTAAATATCAACGGTTAAAAAAAAAGTCCAACCATACCTTAATTAATCTATTATCATTTTCTCTCCCTGTGAACAGTGTTCCCTTGGCGTTTATGCACTGCCATCGTCATTTAGGGAGTGACTGCTGGTTTCAACCAGCAATCATCCCCCATTTTCTTTCATTTTCTGTCACCTTCTTCATTTTCTATTCTTTAGTTTAATATCTAATAATAATAATGATAGCTACAATTATGTTGTTGATAGTCTTTTTGTGCAGATGACCATGTGCATCTGCTTTCTTCTAGTGTGCTTGGATTTTAGCCTCCAGGGACTGTGTGATGGAAGAAATCATCAAATTCCCATTAATCTGAACCATAGGTGGAGATCTTCAGTGATAGTAAAATTCCAGCGCTGTTTGCTATTTAAAATCCCCCAGTTTGAAGCCGGTTATGCTCTATCTAGACATAATCATCGCGATCGATCCAAACTATAATCAGCTCAAGTAGTTTTGGTTTGATAAAGAATTCTAGCTCAAGCAGGTTGCTGTGCTCCAGGATGTTGTTGCTGCCGTTGTCTCCACATGGCTTTACTTATGTTTTCCTCAACACATTAGGGTTCTCCTACAGTTGAGAAACAAACTTCTTAGGTCTGATCCATGTATAGGGCCTCTCCATAACACTTTAATCTCTTATCATCTACAGTATAAAAGCCTACTTATTTGTACTATTTCTTAATTTATGATATTTCTATTGTTGTTAAAAAAAAGAAAGAAAAAAAGTCCAATCTCAAGATCACTTGGAGTTTTCTTTTATCTAGGAGTGTATCAATTATCTTTTCAAAAAAAAAAAGGAATGTATCAATTATGAGTACTAAAAATGCCACCTATAATCTATAGCTCATATTGTACATGGGTTGGAGTCTAAAAATTTAATTTAAACAATAAAAGGAATTTTTTAGATGTTCAAGTTGCTACATAATAAAAGAAGGGTGTATTCTAGGGTTATTTTAATTTTTACAAAGTAAAATGTATTTTTGTTAATAACCACCATTGGATGAGAAATACACTTTCATCCAATGGTGAATAAAACAAAGTAAAATGAAAGTAAGTAAAAATCAAAGTAACTAAAAATCAAAGTAACTCTAGAATTTCCCTAAAAGGAGTACCTCATATATAAAAGAAATCATAAATCTTTCATATTTTAAAATATGATTATCTATAAATTATTGTGAAGTTTAGTGGTAGGTTAAAATAATCAATCATAAATTATGCACTATATTTTTTATGATTTAAGTTAATAATTTTTTTTTATCATATTTGTCACATTTAACTAAAATCAATTGTATTTATCGGTTAGACATTAATTTTAAAAATTAAAAAAAAAATTGAAAAATAATACAAAATCACATTTTTTTTAACATTGGACCTAAATTACAAACAATTTCATGTATTTCTTGTTTACTTATATTTTTTTATTTTCTTTCCAACCAAATTTTATTTTCTTATAATAATGAAAATGATCATAAATTGTGAATTGGCATTTCCCTCAAAACTATTTTGGGCATAATTTTCCCTTTCTCCTTCTTTCAATGATGCCCTATCAATGAACTTCTTATGATATTTTCTTTTCATTATTTTGTTTCAAAGTTAGTATATTTGGTACCATACATTGTATTAAAATCTTTCAACACCTAGGCATAAAAAAATAATAATTAGTAACTTTATAATATGGTTCTGTTAGATAAAATTTGAATTGAGGTATAACCTTATTCTTAGGTTCAAATATCATTTGCATATATACAAAATTTGCACTTAAACTCACCACAAATAGAATAATTTAATTCGTTGTTAAAAAAAAAAAGAATAATTTAATTAACAAAATGGCCAAATGCTCATTTTCACCCCTGAACTTTACTCTTTTGGTCTATTGCACCCCTCACCCCTCAACTTTCAAATTTACCTATTGCATATCTCAACTTCTATTTTGTGCCTATATCACCCCTCAACTTTCAAAAATTACCTATTACACATTTCACCTTCTATTTGTGCCTATACCACCCATGGTGCAATAGACCCAAAATGATAAAGTTTAGGGGTGAAAAGGAACATT
>CATIWK010032850.1:0-12434 GCA_949634005.1 Mallotus japonicus | reverse complement strand
AATTGCCTAATTAAGGGAGAAGGGCAATTTTGGGATTGGAGAGGGGTGATTAACAAAGGAGGAGGGGAAGTCAATTTATAACCAAAAGAGCTTCCCCTCCTCTTACTAATAAACGATGTGGGATTTGCCAAAACCCAACACGGTTGCGCCAAAGCATCCAGCATGCCGTCCCGAAAAGAATCGACCAGTCTGCCTCCATTTCGATGAAGAAACCATTCTGTAGGTTAAACATATGCCATTCATTAAAATTAAGACCATTGAATTGACTTAATTTAGAAAGTGGTACCAAACGAGTCCAGAGGTCATTAGCTATCTTGCAATCTCTCCAAACATGGATTATTGTCTCTTCCGCGTGACCACAGATGTCACAAAGTGTACTATCTGTTAAATGCCGGCGGTGGCGCTCCACATTGGTGAGGAGTTTGTCATGCAAGCACAGCCAGAGAAAGGTGCGAATCTGTTCAGGTCCCTGCCACCGCCAAATGAGCTTCCATTTAGCCTCTGAGTTCAAAGAAGAATGTCCAGTGATCATTCGGTAAGCTGAATTAACCGAAAATTTCCACTCGATGAATTAATCCAGTACGACATGTCAGGGCCGTCCATAGGCTGAGGAGGCTTAATCCCGGCGATCTGCATTAAACTGGAAAGAGGTAAAAAATTCTGGAAAAGGGGCCAGTTCCAATTTCCATTCATATCCACAGCTTGCTTAACAGTCAACTGAATCATATTGGCAGGGATGTTATTGATGACAACATCCGCAAGGCAATGATGAGACCCAACCCAGTTATCGAACCAGAAATTAATTGAGTTACCATCCCCCAAACTCCAACCAATCCCGTCTCTAGTCAGCTGCCAAACCTTTTTAACTCCATGCCATATAACCGAAGCCCTTTTAACAACTGAAGGATTTCCGTTGCGTTTTTCCATGCTGTATTTAGCTTTAAGGACGCTGGAACATCTTCATTCGATAAAATGCCCCATGCTATCTTCATAAAAAATGCCAGATTGCATTGTCTGGCTTCCCTAATGCCCAAACCACCAGCGTGCTTAGGTAAACAGATTTGGTTCCAATGAACAAGGCTGATCTTCTTCTCCTTGTTGCTGCCACCCCAAATGAATTTCCTAGTGATCCCATCAATCTTTTTACAAATATTTGCAGGAAGCAAGTGAGATTGCATAGTGCAGGTCGGAACAGTAGAGAGCACAGCTTTGCTAAGAGTCACTCTCCCTGCTAACGACAATTTGGAAGCTTCCCAATTGACCAGTTTGGTAGACATCCTATCCAATATGTACTGGTAGATATTATTAGCCCTTCTGCCATGATTGATTGGAGTTCCAAGATATTTCCCCAAATTTCCAGTAATAGAAAATTGAAGAACATCCGAAACATCCTTCTGAGTCTGTGTATTTGTGTTCTTGGAAAAGAAAATCAAAGATTTATCTTGGCTAACCAAATGACCCGAAGAATCACAAAAATTCTCAAGGACCTTATGCATTGTAACAGCATTGCGTCTATTTACTTTGGTGAACAAAAGCAAGTAATCCGCAACAAATAAGTGGCTAATAGAAGGTCCTTTCTCAGTAATCTTGAAGGCTTCCCAATTCCCACTCCTTACTTCCCGATCAATGGAGTGAGCAAGGCGTTCCATACACAGGACAAACAAGTAAGGAGACATAGGGTCTCCTTGCCGAATGCCCCTTGAAGAGTTAAAGGTAGTAGAAAGCTCCCCATTCCAAGAGACCTGCATAGAAGAAGAAGTTAGACATTTCATGATAAGGTTGATGAAAAAATGAGGAAATCCAATATCAAGAAGAGTGTCCAGAATAAAATTCCAGCTCATTCTATCATAGGCCTTGGCTAAGTCGATCTTTGCCACCATATAACCTGTTTTCCCTTTTTAGATTTCATAGAATGAATAATCTCCTGGGCGATGATGACATTATCTGTGATATGACAGCCCTTGACAAAGCTTGCTTGAAGAGGGTTCACCAATGTGTTCATTAAAGGTTTTAAGCGATTGACAATGATCTTTGTAATCAATTTATAGGTGACATTACGGAGGCTGATGGGAGGAAAATGGCTCCATGATTCCAGATTGCTAATTTTCGGAAGAAGCACAATATTGGTTTGGTTCATTGCCGGATCTAAGCTTCCTTGTGCAAAGAATTTTTCCACCATCTCAAAGAGCGAATCACCCACTAGGTTCCCGTGCTTTTGATAAAAGAAAGCTTGAAAACCATCGATCCCAGGGGCTTTCGATGGATTCATATCAAACAAAGCGCTGTGAACCTCCTCCTTAGTGACTTTTTTAATCAAAAAAATAAAGTCCTCATCCAAAAGTCTGGGGTAGCATCCCCTAACTTGATGCAAGGGTCTATGCGGATTTTCTTCAGTGTAGAGTTTACTGAAGAAGACCCTGGCATCTTGTAATAGAACACGCTGATCACTACACCATTCGCCATTGGACATTTTGAGAACTAGATTCTTATTCATACGAGTTCTTCTCTTGAATTTGGCGTGGATGAAGCTTGTGTTCCGATCTCTAAGATTCACCCAGTCACTAGACGATTTTTGCCTCCAATAAAGTTCTTCTTGAAGGAGAATTGTATGAAAAATATCCAACAATTTGTACTCAAGTCTCCTTAAGTTCTTAGAATCCTTCTCTTCCCTTGCTGCTTGAACCCTTTCTAGAAGACCGAGCACCCTTCTCTTATTCTTGAAAATGTTTCAAAGGTCTGCTTATTCCAATGCCATAAATCGTTTTGAAGCATGGAAAGGTTTTCTTGGGCAGACAGAGTCTTCTTCCAGTGCTATTGCATCCATTTATTCCAATCCGGGTGAGTCACCCAAGGAGCCATGAATCGAAAAAAAAATTTGGATGGTTTGCTTTGCGTTGGCTCAAAGTTAAGAGCAAGGGGCGATGATCGGAATTCATCCTCGCTAAATGCTTAACAAATGATCCAGCAAACACCTCATACCACAGATGATTACATAAAAAGCGATCCAATCGTTCCTGCACTAAACCTCTGACCCATGTGAATCTTGGTCCGATATATCCCATGTCGGAGAGCTTATGCTGTATCACCAAGGTTTTAAATTTATTGCAACTTCCAACTCTCCTTGAAGAACCACCTGACTTTTCTGAAGGATTGAGCAAAGCGTTAAAATCACCACCTATAATCCAAGGCAGATGTATAGTATCTGCGATGGAAGACAGATTCCACAGCTCCTTCCTCACGATACTATTAGGACTGGCATATACAGCTATGAAGAGAAACTCATTATTACCTATATCCAAGATTTTCATATGAACATATTGCCTGTTGCTGACAAGAACCTGAATATTAATTTAATCGTTCCACAAAATCCAAATGCCACCGGAGAATCCCATAGCTTCAACTCTAAAAGAATTGTTGAATTTTGTAGATCGGATCACATTGTCGGCCTTCATACCACTTATTCTTGGTTCTAGAAGAACTAGAATATTTGGATTGTACATTTTTACATGTGAGAGCAATGTTCTCTTGAAATCCAATCCCTCAGCTCCCTGACAATTCCAGATAAAAATGTTATTCATAATTAAATAAATATAAAATAAGAAATAAACACAGAAAGATAGCATCTGATTTAGTATTCATGTGAGGTTCCGGGGCTGCTTGTTCTTGCTGTTCAGAATCTTCAACATTCTGAGTAGCATTCAGCAGTTCGTCAATGTCCAGGTTGTTGACACTTTTTCTGTTTCCCTTTATAGAGGACTTCTTCATTTTGATCTTCGCCCTCAGGTGAACAAACTGTTTGAGTTCAATATCTTTATCGTTACTGGTTTATATTTTTGTACTCCGTTCCTTTTTTGGAACAGCATTACTGGACTGAGCACAAGAAACCACCAGATGGTTTAAAGGATTGAGGGAGGTCTCGGCAGCAATAGTTTCGGAGAGAGGTAGCTCAGGCTGACTGGAATGGATCGGAGTAGCCGCCGATGAACCCACATGTTGAGTCCACTACATGGGACATGATATGTGTAATTTGTACATATATTTTGAGGTGAATTTTAATGAATATTGAATAATAATTGGTTTAATTTGGGTAGAATTTGAGTTTAATTGAGAAATATTTTAGTTTCCTATTTTATTTAGGATTCTATTATTTTTGGTTTAATTATAGTCAAACAAGGAATTTTATTTTAATGCCTAATTTGTTTTCTCCTCTTTGTAGGAAATTTTATTAAGGGAGTCCAAAAAGCTAAAGGATTGATCCACTCCATGTTGACATAGCCATGTTGAAGTGGTGTTTGCTTATTAATACTCTGACACCATTTTCACACTGCTAGTGTCTATCCCATGTGTGCTTCTGCCCATTTGAAGATTGATGAAGACGTAGTGACACCACTTCAACACCGGAGGTGTGCAACTGGTGTGACATGCTAGAATTCTGTCTTAAGGAGCTGCGCGCCCATGTTGAAGTGGTGTCAACACAG
The DNA here is from genome assembly GCA_949634005.1 of Mallotus japonicus. Taxonomy (NCBI): domain Eukaryota; kingdom Viridiplantae; phylum Streptophyta; class Magnoliopsida; order Malpighiales; family Euphorbiaceae; genus Mallotus; species Mallotus japonicus. The sequence goes on along the minus strand of CATIWK010032850.1, from coordinate 7,956 downwards.
AAAAGTTTCCTTTTTCAAGAAGGATTCGAGAATTCAAAAGGAATTAGGTTTTCTACCAAGCTTTTCTATAAAAGGGGATACTAGGGGATTGAATCCACATCCTTGGAAGTCGAAGATTGAAGAGGAGTCACAAGATTCAAGAGATTTATTCATATTTTCTTCTTCTTCATCTTTTATTCTTTTGATTATGTTTTTTATTGTTGCCACAATTATGTGTGGCCAAACTCTTTTTAGAGTTTAGGTTAGGAGTACCTATTCTATGATGTGATTGAACACAAGATTTATCAATTTGATTTTCATTTAATTTTATGAGTTGCTCTTCATGTCTTGTATTCAATTAAGGGCCCAATTGATTGCATGTTTATGGGTAGATTCAACAACGAGAGTTAGGGAAATTTATTAGTTTAAGACTCATAGGACTTAGATCACTCGACCACGAGAGTAGGCGAGCTCTTCGGGGGTAAAATAATTGTTAAGGAGCTTAATGAGTTAGGATTAATTTTTTAATCACGAGAGTAGGTTAAATCTTAATCTTAATATGCTTAATTGAACTCAAGAGAGTCTTTAGGTATTTTAGAACAATTATCCTTAGCTGAAATCATTGTTTTTGTTTGTCAAAGTGTTTATGATCGGATTAGAATAGTGAAACTAAACCTAAGCTCTAAGCTTTTCATCATTTGATTTTAATTTAATTTAGATTGCTTTGTTTATTTTATTAAAATTCACTTTTATTTGATTTACTAGCTAAGAACATAAGTAAAAATATTGGTATTCAATATACAATTTTCGTGGGAACGACATCTTTTATGCTACAATTCATGATCCGTGCACTTGCGGGTTTTGAACACAACAGGACAGTGCGTAACTTCATCAACCAAAGGTTCCATTGTTTTGGGTTCTAAGTTTAGGGTAGATTGAAAAGGCCCATCAGACCTATCCATCTGAGACACTGTATGAGTTTTTATGGGAAAATTATATCATAGACCCCTGTCCATATAAGAATATGGACTCACACGTGAGAATTAAAATGCGTTCTTGTTTTTAAAACGTTTTGCACATAGATGTAAAACCACAAAGAATGGCAATTTTGTCACTGCAACATGCAGGGTATATGGGCAGCGTAGCATCCTCATCTGGCGGCTTCTTTGGCAAGTAATAAATTGGAGGCTCTGCCTTAGTCTTGAAAAGTACATCATGCAACAAATTAAAAGTCACAGATGACTGAAAAAATATTGAGTAATTCTACCTAAGATCCTGCAAAGTAGAAGCATCCACTTGTCAAAAGTCCTTCAATGCTATTATGCACATGAATATAAACTTATCTTTGTCTCAAAAAATTATTGTAGCATTACGTGAATGGAGTATCCTTAGTTTTTTTAAAGTTATAATTTTAGATTTATTAGTTTATATATATATATATTCTTTAATTGTAATGTAAAATTCATTTGTTATTAATTGAAGGTTCATCATAATTTTAATATATTGTTTGTCAATTTCATTTGTTTTTCTATCTAATGAATATACATATTTTATCTTATGAATCTACATTATTGAGCTAATGAATCTACAATATTTAACTAAAATAAAAGCACAAATAAAACTCTATTTATTATAATTAAAAAACAAAAAATTAAATAACTTTTTAATGAATAAAAATTTAAATTTTTATTTTGACTAAAATTATGAATAAAAAATTAAATTCAACCACTATAATTAATAAAACAAAAAGAAAAAAATAATTTTTTGATAAATAAAAAATATTTTTAATTTTTTTTAATGAGATTGAAAGGAAAATATTAATGAACATGCAAGTGAACGTCAATGAATATGCAGGTAAAGATCAATGAAATTCCAGGTTCAAAGGTCAATGAAACTGTAGGTGAGTGTCAATGAACATGCAGGTGAAGGTCAATGAACATGCATTAATTAAGTAATGACCCTACATATTTTATTTTATGAACATACATTATTTAAGTAATGAATCTACATTATTTAACTAAAATAAAAATACAAGTAAAACTCTATTTTATAATTAAAAAATAAAATATTAAATAATTTTCATTTCATCATATATATATAGGGATAAGGTACATTTTGGCCCCTGAAGTATACCCCAAAGCGCACTTAAGCACCTTACCTAATTTCTGGCTTACTTAAACTGAAAATTGAAATTTTATTGAACTTTAAGCCCCTCTATTAACAGAGGTGTTAAGTCAACTGTTTATGGGCCCATATAATTGTCATGTCACCCTTTGAAAAGGCCACATGCTCTGCCCCTCTTCTTCTTCTTCTTCAAACAGTAGCGTCAACATAAACAATAAAGTCCTGCAGAAGAAGTTGCCCATTTGATCAACTAGACTAACACCAGTCAAGTTATCCACGAAGTAGGCCATAAAGAATAAAAAACAAATCATAACATCAAATTAGGAGAAAATGTAAAAACAAATTACACAGTATAAAATAAACAAAAGTACCACCTTCAACATGCCTCTTTCGTATCCGCTTCACATGACGAAAATTTTCAAATGGATCTATCTTATTTAATTGCATGTTCCAATAAATTTTCTTAACATCAATCTTTAAACAACATCAAAAGAAAATAAAAGATAATTGTGATTAATAAGAGATTAACCTTATAAGAGTATTTGCAAGCTTAAAGTCTTCTATCACAGAGGTAAACACATTTACTACAAGAAGAAATTGAAAAGAATATATATAATTATTATTTATAGTAAGAAGAAGAAAGAGCAAAAGTAGATATGAGTTTCAATAATCTCAGTCGGGAGGAACAGTTGACTTATCAGGAACGTAAATAATTGCCACCCATCTCTATCTGTGTTCTTCTTCATCTGTGTTATCGGCAATGTGCTTGTGAACAAACTCACAAGAAACTAGCAAACAAAGAGGAGAGTGCCCTTCAAAATGTGTTGTTTTTTTTTTCAAATGCTGAGCCTAAGAAAGGAAGCAATCATTACCCAACATCACCACCGAAATTAACACCACAATAAAAATCAATAACACATAAATCAACCATAGCATCAACAACAATACATATATAAAATCAATCAAAATAACATTACCCAGCAACATGCAACACCATTCACAATTCAAACAATTTTTATCAGACACTAATCACCGCCACCATCACCATCATCCATATAGAATCACCCATTCAAACATAGAAACGGGCAGAGATAAATTAGTTCTGATACGACAACGATGAGCACTACTGATTTGAATGAGAAGTGTTACAATTTGAATCAAAAAATTAAGAATTGTTATGTTTTGACTGAAAAGAAGAAGAAGACGAATATACATCAACAACAACAGCTTCACTGGTGTAGAGGGGTGGAGGCAATTGATAGAGGTTGGTGAAGTCACCGTTAAAAGAAATTTTACCAATCTCCATAAGTGGACCTCATTGGTGGTGGCTGCATCATCATCGTTGTCGTCATCACGATGGGAGAGAGCAAGACCATTGAAGAAGAAAGAGAAGCTGTGATGTTAGGTCATTTTCTGCGACCTTGACAGTAGTTTTAACTGACGCAGAGCGGTTGATTCCGATGAGGAAAAAGGGAGGGAAAAAGAGGTGGAGGTCGCAATTTGGGGAAGAGAAGGAAATTTTAGGTTTTTTTTTTTCGGGTTTGTGGACAGAGGCATACAAAAGAAGAAGAAAAATAAGAAAATAGGAGGGGAGCACGTGATAATAGGTGATGTGGCAATTATATGGGCCCCACTAACGGTTTAGTTAACATCTCTGTCAATAGAGGGGCTTAAAGTTCATGATAAAACTTGATTTTTCAGTTTAAGTGAGCCAAAAATTATTTAAGGTGTTTAAGTGCACTTCAGGTATACTTCAGGGGCAAAAATGTACCTTATCCCTATATATATATATATATATACCCACAGAATAGAATAATCAACCCAGAAATTCGTCTTCAAATATCAACCACTGTTACAAACATATGGAAATTGATGAATGCTAAGAAGATAAAAAAAGCTAAAGTTAAGTTCAATCAGTGGATTGCATTGCTTTTATAATAATTTCCAACTGAAAAATCGAATTCATATAGAGTTACACTATACCAGTAAACAACTTCATAATCATCTGGATCCTACAATCAACAGTCCCTCTATATATAGAATCTTTTCTCAAAGTCATCATCTACCAGTCTTTCTTCTTTCACTTTATGTTCTACATGCAAGTCCCTTTTTACTATCACCTTCTTCTTCTTCTTCCTTCTTCTTACTCAAGTTAAATGATAAAAAAAATTGAAAATGTTAAAAAATAAAAAATGGCTTGTTTTACCTTTTTAATTCAATCACACGTGTGGACCCCTGGTCCATATTGTAATATGAACAGGGTCCATGGTATAACAATTGGTTTCTATGCCCATGATACCTTTCCCTCTTGTTTCACTCCTTTTATAGTACTTTTTCCCCATTTCGGGGACAAACAATTTTACACTGAAAGAATCTTACAATTTTGTTTCTGAGCAATGCTAGGTATAGTTGGCTAACTATGTGAATAGTAATATAGTTGGCCACCTAGGCAATTATGTCATTTATTAGGTGGCAATTTTAATTATTTATATGTATATATAATTTTTGGAATTTGAATTTGAAAATAACCCTAACTCATTTAATAGTAATTATTGTTTTTACTTTTACCACTAGTAAATATATTATTTATTTTAACAAAAACACATTCAATTTTACCCTAATTCTCTGCCCCTTCTTTCTCTTCTTCATCCTTTTTTTCACCCGTCGTCACCCTTCTTGCTCTTCATCACCGTCACACCCTGCTTGCTCTTCACCGCCGTCACCCTTCTTGTGCTTCACTGCCATTGCACCCTGCTTTCTCTTCACCGCTGTCACACCCTTCTTCATCTTCTTTCTCTTCACCGGCCTTCTCCATCAGTGGCATTCTCCATTAACATCGTTGTCCTTATTTTGTAAGAGATCACATGCTCGTTCATTAAAGTATGATATGGCATTCTCCATTACCACCGATGCTGATTGATTCTCATTATTTTATTTTTATTACCACTCTCCTCTCCTGCAACTGAAACCATCTTTTTTCAACCAAACAGCAACAAATGATCATCTGAACTCACTCCAAATTCTTTCTTTTACACCAAAAAAAATCCTAAAATATGTCACACGGCAATTCGCCATCCACATCTCGTGAAGAGAACACAATGTAACATCCAAATCATTCTTCTAATTCATGTTTCAATTTCTGTTGCGTAAATTTTGATGTAATTGGTTGCGAGACTGTGTAGGTTCGTGGATATACTGCATAAGCTCCTTTATGTGGTCACAGGAAACGCAAGAGTATTTTTGGAGCTGTTCTTTACTGTCTTATACTGGCAAGTTCAAATCTAATCCCTATTCTCTCTTTCTGATGACGACGATGAATAATAACATCTCTGATTTTATTTATTTATTTTTTTTTTCAATTCAATTTTAGGCAGGTTATGTTTTCTTAGGTGCAGTTGCTCCAATTTCAAAATTAGAAATCCATAATTTAGTCATGTGTGTGGAATTTACCTCAAATTATAAAGTAGCTAACTCTAATATTAGCGCCATCACTATTAAAAATTATTATAAATATATTCTTTTAATTTATCTCAAGAAATTTATTTTATTTTTTTTAGTCAAAGTTACATATAACTCATTTTCAAAGTTTGCATAGAGCTCTTCAAATTAAATTTCCTTATCGAACGTATGGTTAGATACTTTACCATGAGGTTTAGGTACATATATATCTAACTTTCAACAATCAACTCTTTCAATTAATATTCAATCTAATCTTTTATTAGATGCTTGGCAAGCGGTTAATGTACTATAAAATAGTTGATTTAATTCCCAGTATTATTTTAATTAATTAGATAATTAAGTAAAATGAAGTGAGTAGTTGCTTTGGCACATGTTCACTACCAATCTTTCCCATTCCCTTGTAATGTTAGCATACATGTAATAAAATAATTTTTCTTATGTAAATTTTTCTTATTAAACAATAAGCTATCAACTTCATTTTTGTTGAAATTGTTGTATTCTGATGCCATTTGGCTTTTGAATTACAATTTAAGCTGAAATATTTATGTTATTATTGATTTTTTCATTAGTGATTTTGATGCCTATTGTGTTAAATTATTGATACTATGGCTACTTTGATTTTGGTAATTGTTAAATGATGCCATGTTGCTTATATAATGAAATTTTGGAATTTGCATAATTAACATTTTTTTATTAAATTTGTTACTAAATGGATTGTTTAATTGGAGGTTGTTATGCTTAATTAGTTAAAATAACATGAATTATATTATTTTGATATTTAATTAATTGCTTATGTAGACAATAGCATCAAAGGAAAAAGGGAAAAAAAGAAATGAGTCTAAGAGCAAAGAGAATGAAACAAATTGGGCTGAAATCATGTCTGTGCTTGGTGGAGTATGTATGGATTGGAATTTGATGAAGGAAAATGGATTTAGTTTTGTGGAAGAGATATTTGATGCTATGGGATGGACAAAACTTGCATCACTTGATGGTCTTATTGTTGGTAATCGGTTATCCAACTTAGATGTCAAAACCTAAGTTAGGGAAATTTCAAAAATTTGCCAACATAATCCTTGAACTTAATCAAGCATTCCAATCCCAAGGAACCAATTTGCAATTAATCACATAACTAATTCACAATCAACAAAGGAAATCAATAAGTTGCGGAATTACTTACCAATTTCCATGAGTTTGGTGAAGACCACATGTAATCTATTACAATGGATTCTCCACCATGTTGAATCATCCAATGAATCAACCTCTTCTAGCTCCCCAAGTGTGAAGCCAAGCTTCACCTCATCTCCATCTTGCCTTGATCATTTGGTGCTAAGCTTGCCCTCTCCATGACCTTGAAGCTAGCCCCTTTTGATCTTCCATAGCAAGAGCTTGAAGGTTTCTGCTAGGATATATTATTTCTTATTTATGTTTCTCCCAGCTTAGCTTTTTCTCTACACCAACCACTTAATATATATCTAAAACACTTTTAGATAACCATGGTTAGATTAAGTGTAGAGATAGTTGACTAATCAAATCTCTACACCTTTAATTTCTTTCCACCAAATAATCATCCATTAATAATAATAGATAATACTTGGCTAGAAATGTTGTAGAGAAAGTTTGACTTTTCCCATCCAATATACACATGACACATGGCTTTGATTTATTAACAAATTAATAAATCACTAAAGTCCAAACTATATAGATGTAGAGATATACATCACAACACTTGTGAAATCTCTACATCACCATGGACTTACACATGTCCATATATGTATATTTAATTAATCCTTATCTTTAATTTGATTTATTAATATCTAATAAATAATAAATCAACTAATGGATTTGGGCAATTCTATTGGGCCAATCCTTGGTCTAAAACCCAATCCAATAACCAAAGTGAGCTTAAAGGCATTGGGCCAACCATTGTCCCAAAGCTCATTCCATCTCACAAGTGGGCTTAGATAAGGTTAGTGGGCTTAGTCAACTACTTGGTTTAATTTTGAGTCCAAAAACTCTTTTGGGCCTAGACCCATCACTCTTGGGTCATTAATCCAAGTAATTAGAAACAACACATATCCATTATTAATTTAATACCTTAATTAATATCCAATATTAATTAATAATAAATTAATAATAAAACCTTCCTTTGAAATCGGATTAGATGATATACTAGAATCATTGCTCCAAACAAAAATCCAATTTCATTAATCTTAATTACTTGATTAAACTTTTTAATCAATAATTACATTAATATATAGAGATAAGGTAAAAACTTATAGGTGTGACTTACTAGGTTCATGTCTAATTGGCAATGAGAATATAATATCAACCCTTGATATTATTTGAAACTCTTTCAAATCTAAATGTGAAAATCCCATTAACACATTTAGTTCT